>OY992876.1:15459891-15489891 GCA_963921405.1 Cepaea hortensis
CCTCCTCCCTCTTCCTCCTCCCTCCTCCTCCCTCTTCATCCCTCTTCCTCCTCCTCCCTACTCCTCCTCCCCTCCTCCCTCCTCCTTCCTCCCTCCTCCTCCCTCCTCCTCCCTTCTACTCCTCTCTTCTTCCTCCTCTTCCCTCCTCCATCCTTCCCACCTCCTCCTCCCTCTTCCTGCCTCCTCCTCCTCCCTCCTTCTCCTCCCTCCTCTTCTTCTCTCCTCCTCCTCTCTCCTCCTCCTCCTCCCTCTACCTCCTCCCACCTCCTCCCTCCTCCTTCCTCCTCCTCCCTCCTCCTCCCTCCTCCTCCTCTCTCCTCCTCTTAATCCCTCCTCCTCCCTTCTATTCCTCCCTACTCCTACTCCTACCTCCTCTTCCCTCCTCCTCCTCTCTCCGCCTATCTCTTCCTCCCTCCTCCTCCCTCTTCCTCCTCCCAGCTCCTACTCCTCCTTTTTCTTCTTCTGCTGCTGCTGCTGCCGCCGCTCCATTTACCCAAGTTAATTGTTGGGGAAGATGTAAAGACCTTTCAAGTGCTCTTTCTGATGCTTTTTGTAAGTTGGTCTTCGTTTATCTAGGTTGTTCTAACTGCAACCAATAAATGATTAGACAGACAGGCAGACAGACAGACAGACAGAGAGGGAGGGAGAGACAGACAGACAGACAGACAGACGGGAACGGGAACTTATATGACTACTTATATGAATTAAATGAGATGCTCCCCATCAGGGGCTGGGCGAAGCCGGGCAGGGTCAGGCAGACAGATAGACAGACAGATAGACAGACAGACAGACAGATAGACAGTCGGGAATGGGAACTTATATGACTACTTATATGAATTAAATGAGATGCTCCACACCAGGGGCTGGGCGATGCCGGGCCGGGTCAGACAGACAGACAGACAGACAGATAGTCGGTAACGGGAACGAGAACTTATATGACTACTTATATGAATTAAATTAGATGCTCCCCACCAGGGACTGGGCGAAGCCGGGCCGGGTCAGCTAGTGTATATATATATATATATATAGTGTGTGTGTGTGTGTGTGTTTGTGTGTGTGTGTGTGTGTGTGTGTGTGTACACACAACACACATATCCACACAGTAGCCTGAATTGTCTACCATGGTAATTATAAACTGGCTATCGTGTCTTTTTGTTTGCACGGAGTTGGCTTTGTAATTGAATTGCAGTTCTTTAAGTCAGCTTTAACATCTACCCATTTTGTGTGTTAATAGCACACATCGTATATCTTATATATAAATTAGGATGTGCGTCCGTATCTCTGTATGTATGTATGTCCTTTATACGTTCGCGAACGGCCCATCCGATGAGATGAAATTTTCTACACGCCTTCCTTTCAGTCCAGAGCAGCCAACTGTCGTAGTTTTTTTTCTTCTTCCTCCTCCTCCCTCCTCCCTCCTCCTCCTCCCAAAATACGTACGTCCAGGAAATGGTCTTCTACATAGACACTTCTCTCTGAGGTCCGCGATAACATATTAACCTGGGGGATGGCAATCAATCATCCTACTACCTCCTCCCTCCTCCTCCCTTCTCCTCCTCCTCCTCTCCCCTCCTCCTCCTACCCTCTTCCTCTTCCCCTCCTCCCTCTCCCTCCTCTTCCTCTCCTCCCTCCTCCTCCCTCTTCCTCCTCCTCCTCCCTCTTCCTCCTCACTCCTCCTCCTCACTCTTCTTCCTTCCCCCTCTACCTCCTCCCTCCTCCTCCTTCTTCCTTCTCCTCCCTCCTCATCCTCCCTCTACCTCCTCCCCTCCTCCTCCTTCCTCCACATCCCTCCTCCTCCTCTCCCCTCCTCCTCCTACCCTCTTCCTCTTCCCCTCCCCCTCCTCCCTCTACCTCCTCCTTCTTCCATCCTCCTCCTCCCTTTTCCCTCCTCCTCCCTCTTCCTCTTCCTCTTCCTCCCTCTTCCTCCTCCTCCTACCTCCTCACTTCTCCTCCTCTCTCCTCCTCCCTTTCCTTTCTCCTACTCCTCCCTCTACCTCCTCCCTCCTCCTCCGTCCTCCACATCCCTCCTCTTCCCTCTTCTCCTCCTCCCTCCTCATCATTCCTCCTCCTCCTCCTCCCCCTCCTTCTCCTCCCTCCTCCTTCTCCCTCCTCTTCTACCTCTCTCACCTCCTCTCTCCTCCTCTTCCCTCCCCCTCCTCCTTCCTCCTCCTCCCTCTTCCTCTTCCTCCCTCCTCCTCCCTCCTTCTCCATTCTTCTCCTCCTCTCCCCTCCTCCTCCTACCCTCTTCCTCTTCCCTCCTCCTCCCTCTCCCTCCTCCATCCTCCTCCTCCCTCTTCCTCCTCCTTCCTCCTCCTCCCTCTTCCTCCCTCTCCCTCCTCCATCCTCCTCCTCCCTCTTCCTCCTCCTTCTTCCATCCTCCTCCTCCCTCTTCCTCCTCCTTCTTCCTTCTCCCTCCCTCCTCCTCCCTTTCCTTCCTCCTCCTCCTCCCTCTACCTCCTCACTCCTCCTCCTCCCTCCTCCTCCTCCCTCTACCTCCTCCCTCCTCCTCCTTCTTCCTTCTCCTCCCTCCTCCTCCCTTTTTCCTCCCTCCTCCTCCTCCCTCTACCTCCTCACTCCTCACTCCTCCTCCTCCCTCCTCCTCCCTCTTCCTCCTCCTTCCTCCTCCTCCCTCTTCCTCCTCCTCCCTCTTCCTCCTCCTTCTTCCCTCCTCCTCCTCCCTCTTCCCCCTCCCTTCTTCCTTCTCCTCCCACCTCCTCCCTTTTCCTCCCTCCTCCTCCTCCTCCCTCTACCTCCTCCTCCCTTTTCCTTTCTCCTACTCCTCCCTCTACCTCCTCCCTCCTCCTCCGTCCTCCACATCCCTCCTCTTCCCTCTTCCTCCTCCTCCCTCCTCATCATTCCTCCTCCTCCTCCCCCTCCTTCTCCTCCCTCCTCCTTCTCCCTCCTCCTTCTACCTCTTCCTCTCTCCACCTCCTCTCTCCTCCTCTCCCTCCCCCTCCTCCTTCCTCCTCCTCCCTCTTCCTCTTCCTCCCTCCTCCTCCCTCCTTCTCCATTCTTCTCCTCCTCTCCCCTCCTGCTCCTCCTACCCTCTTCCTCTTCCCCTCCTCCCTCTCCCTCCTCCATCCTCCTCCTCCCTCTTCCTCCTCCTTCCTCCTCCTCCCCTCTTCCTCCCTCTTCCTCCTCCATCCTCCTCCTCCCTCTTCCTCCTCCTTCTTCCATCCTCCTCCTCACTCTTCCTCCTCCTTCTCCCTCCTCCTCCCTCCTCCTCCCTTCTCCTCTCTCCCTCCTTCTCCCTCTCCTCCTCCCTCCTCCTCCTCCCTCCTCTTCTTCTCTCCTCCTCCCTCCTTCTCCCTCCTCCTCCTCCCTCTACCTCCTCTTCCCTCCTCCTCCTCCCCTCCTCCTCCCTCCTCCTCCTCCCTCCTCCTCCCTCTACCTCCTCCTCCCTTCACATTCCTCCTCCTCCCTCTTTCTCCTCCTCCCTCTCCTCCTCCTGCTCCCTCCTCCTCCCTCATCCTCCCTCCTTCTCCTCCCTCCTCCTCCCTCCTCCTCCCCCTCCTCCTCCTAATCCCTCCTCCTCCCTCCTATTCCTCCCTACTCCTCCTGTCTCCGCCCTCCTCCTCCCTCCTCCACCTCCCTCTTCCTCCTTCCTCCTCCATTTACCCAAGACAGACAGACAGTCAGACAGATAGTCGGGAACGGGATCTTATATGACTACTTATATGATTTAAATGAGATGCTCTCCACCATGGGCTGGACTGGGTCAGACAGACAGACAGATAGATAGATAGACAGACAGACAGACAGTCGGGAACGGGAACTTATATGACTACTTATATGAATTAAATGACATGCTCCCCATCAGGGTCTGGGCGAAGACGGGCTGGGTCAGACAGACAGACAGACAGACAGTCAGACAGACAGATAGTCGGTAACGGGAACGAGAACTTATATGGCTACTTATATGAATTAAATGAGATGCTCCCCACCAGGGTCTGGGCGAAGCCGGGCAGGGTCAGCTAGTATATATATAAAAGGCGATGTGTATCCGTCCGTTCTTTATGCGTTCGCGAACGGTCCATCCGATTGAGATGAAATATTCTACACGTCTTCTTTTCATTCCTGTGCAACTTTCTGTAATATTTTTTTAGTGTAAAATCGTCTACTTACTTACTAAAATTTAATATTTCATTTTTATTATAATTTCTATATAGCAAGGGGACTTAACTCTAGAAAAGTTATTTAAAGGGGCATAACTTTTAATAACATTTCTATATACTTTATAGCCATATTGTTGCATCGTTTTCAAAGATTTATAAACTCTTTGTCTATAGTTATTTAGACGCATATGAGTTATAATAAATAATGATATAATCTTTAAGGCATTTTCAAAGTTTTCATAAAATAATGCATAATGCATAACATTGTAATTCATCTTTTTATGCTTAAAGAAGTTATCTACAGTCATGTAGGTGATTAAAAACAGTTTTCATTAAAAGTAATGGATGGTGTGTGGAAGGACATTCTTTTAAGTTACTGTGCGCCAGGAGCTGGGCGAAGCCACGCCGGTTCAGATAGATAGACAGACAGACAGACAGACAGATAGTCGGGAACGGGAGCTTATATGACTACTTATATGAATTAAATTAGATGCTCCCCACCAGGGACTGGGTGAAACCGGACCGGGTCAGACAGACAGACAGACTGATAGACAGACAGACAGACAGACAGACAGATAGTCGGGAATGGGAGCTTATATGACTACGTATATGAATTAAATGAGATTCTCCCCACCAGGGACTGGGTGAAGCCGGGCCGGGTCAGACAGACAGACAGATAGACAGATAGACAGACAGACAGACAGACAGATAGTGGGGAACGGGAGCTTATATGACTACTTATATGAATTAAATGAGATGCTCCCCACCAGGGGCTGGGTGAAGCAGGGCCGGGTCAGCCAGACAGACAGACAGATAGACAAACAAACAAGTAGACAGAGAGACAGACAGACAGACAGACAGACAGACAGACAGACAGACAGACAGACAGACAGACAGACTGATAGATAGATAGATAGATCCCCTCCAGGGACTGGGCGAAGCCGGGCCGGGTCAGCTAGTATATATATGATAAGTTCGATAACGGTTAGAGCTTACGAACACTCTCATTTACTCTCATTTCTATTCTAATGGGGGGGGGGGGAGAAGAGAGTGGTCTCGAGGTATGGTGAGGGTCGGGATTTTTTCACGTGGACTTCTAGAAAAAAAATTTCCCCTAGTCTCGGTAAAATGTCCCTTGGCAGTTGGAAATCGAAAAAGGGTAGCCTAACTTCGTTGCCCGGCGAAATTTCGAGTTAAAAATCTTCCCAAAGTATTTCAGGATCCTCGCCGGTGCTACGGAGTTAGTACACTGAACTGAGATTCTCTGGGCTTGAGTTGGGAGTAGAAAGAAGCACTTAAGGGTTACACCCGTGTGCCGTGATGAGGATCCGTGGACTAAACTAACTAAAAACAATTCCATTCTGATGCTTGGAAATATCGGCTTCAAAATGTGAATACCCTCCCAACGGTTAAATCCGGTCTGCCTTTCTACCAGTCTCGGCCGGTGGTTTTCCCTGGCCTGTTTGGGGAATCAGTGCATGAAGTACTCGATCCCTCAATTTACTGGCTGGTACTTTTATGATAGGATTGATCACGCCTCAATGGAGTAATTCTCCCGCAGACGAATTCAAACAGTCTCACAAGTACTACAAAATCAAAGCGATGGTAGTTGAAACAAAATTATGGTAGGTTATTCTACTTTCACTACACGCCACAGAAAACGGAACCAGTTTAGAATGTAAAAAAGATTAAAACAGTCGCTAAATACAAGAGAAAGAGCAAGTTTTGTATACAGCAAAGACAAAATCAATCAACAATACCCTGGAAAACCCTGCTTGTACTCTACTAGGCTAGAATGTCTTTATTGTTTTTGTTATTCCAAAATTATTAATTCGTGATCAGAGCGAATCTTCAAAAAAGAAACTATTACTCATACAAGGCTGTTCCCAATTGATTGTAGTAATTTGTACCCCATTTCCCCACTATGTATTGTTAACTAGGATTTTTAAAGGACACATTTTTTCAGCGGTGTATTAATGAGATGCCACTTGAAGTGGTACATTGATCGATCAACTCCAGGTGCCGTTAAAAGATTGAATAATTTACATAAGAGAAAGGAAGCCTAGTGATGTCTAGATATGTAAACATGATGTGTTTGCTCTGGTGATGGTTGACTACCCGATTTACAGATGTATAGAAAACTCGGGCAGTGAAAGAGATCATGGACAAAGGAGAGCACACAGATCTATCTAGATAGGGCTCTATATTGAAGAAGAGTAATTGCTCTTAAGCTTCCGGTGAGCTGATGCCGAGGTAACAGGTTCAACCCATACACTGGTCAGCTGGACTAAAATGTTGACTTCTCGTCCTTGGATTAGGGAGGTAATTTACAATTGCCTCGGAAGTGGGGGTGGGTTCGCGTAATGGCTAGAGACATTGGTAAAAGGTAAAACTAATCCACACGCAATGATAAGTCCAGTGGACTAGAAGTAGTATAGTGTAAGTACTACCCTTGAGTTCAAAGCGAGTGATCACAAGAAAATAAAGAATAAAAACAATGATGACACAATTCACTTACTCTCAGGAAATAAATGACCGTAGACCCCGAGGTAGACCAAGAAGACGGTGGAGAGATAATACATGTACAGACCTACAAGCACTTGGAATCGACGACTGGCAAGAGAAGGTCCACTAGAGAGACGAATGGAGACGGATTGTATCTGCAGCAAAGAACCTCAATGGCTCGGAACGCTCAAGAAGAAGAAGGATGACACAATGGCTTATCCTGTGCTGAATCTTTCTCCACAACAGTCTTGACTGATTCAATGGCAAACGAAAAGAAGGTTTGGACTAAACAAAAAGTAGGTTTGGATCACACACAAAATAGGTTTAGACCAAACAAAAGTTACACCATTGTGTTAGTTAGTTAGTTAGTTAGTTAGTTAGTTAGTTAGTCGCAGTTCCAACTTCACAGCAACGGGTCGTCCCCATTATGCTCCGTTCCTGTGCCAGTGAATATCACACAAAACGCTCCCCACTGCCCAATGTGAAAATTGTAAAAGACAGGAGTCTCGACAAACAACAGCCCGCACAGATGCACTGTGCATAATGCTGCTGCCAGAATGTCAACACACCAGTCCCCCACGAAACACCCAATTCATCTCTGATGGAATCAGCAGTCATTTTCCTATCTGAATGTTTCTAAGATGTTCACCCACACAGTCCTCGAACATACAGTTCATCACCGACGGCAGTGGCAGTCAACCAGAAGTCCAGCAGCCACGCATTTCTGCATAAGGCAAAAACTGGTCAACTCTGGGACATAGCCACCTGCCATCGCTCCGAACATGCAGTCACGTTCCAAAAATAAAAACTTGGGCAGATTCAAAAGCATTTCACACGAAACTCACAGCTCAGAGAGTCGCGCTACGCACTCACTCAGTAGCAGGGCGACGGAACCTTCAACCCTCCTTAGTCGCCTCTTATGACATGCGTGGTAGGCTACAGTGTTGCTATTCTTTGCTTCCCTTATGGGCCCCGGCAACACACGGGAGTACACCATTGTGTGATGATGATGATGATGATGATGATGACGAGGATGGTGATGGTGCCAGTGATGACGCCCCATACACCATAGAGTAGTTTAAGTGCATTTAAAGATATGATTGTTGATTGTTTGATTGTTACATTTCTACTTTAGTGTATATGGAAAATACTGGAAATAGAGTTTCCGTTCAAACTTCGAGGGTCAAGTAGGTCAGAAACCTATGACAGGTCTAGCAAAGTGGTAAGGCATTTACTTGATCCTAGAAACCTGCTCATGAATCATGGAGGAAGTAGAAGAAAAGGTGCTAGCCACAGGTTCTGGCAAAGGTAATTACCCCTTCCCACGACGCCAAACAACAACAATAACAACACTAAAACTTTGCGGCATTCACATTACTTATGTTTGCACATGATGCTGGTTACTGCCTCTCCTCCACTGTTTTGTCATGATTTTTTTGGTTTCCATCGCTCAGTTGAACTCAAGCTTAGTCTATACACGTATTACTACTACTAGTAGTTTCTACTACTGGAGGTGTACTGAACTGATGTTTGCGTGTGAATTAGCTGTCCCTATTGCCAGTGTCCTTCGCCATCATGCAAACCCACTCCAACTTCTAAGGTATTTGTAATTTACGTATCCAAGTCA
Organism: Cepaea hortensis; assembly: GCA_963921405.1. NCBI lineage: Eukaryota > Metazoa > Mollusca > Gastropoda > Stylommatophora > Helicidae > Cepaea > Cepaea hortensis. Next base: position 15,468,139 of record OY992876.1, read on the forward strand.
AGGGTGAGAAGTCAACATTTTAATTCAACTGAACGGTGAAAGGCTTGAACCAGCTACCTCGCGGTCAGCATACAGGAAGTATAAGAGCCAGCACGCTGACCTCCTTGAATGATCTACAGACAACTCTCCATCTTATCTCACTCAAGATTTTAGATATTACTTTGTGTTGTCTCGACATAAATGATAAAAAGAAAGACACGCGAAGTGTTACAACAGTAACAATAACAACAATACTACAGACAAAGTTCTGTTGCATTACAAGTCCGAACCGATTGGTTACTTTCAGCGAAATTATTTTCAAACAACCACTTCCGCTGTATAAAATAGTTCTATCCTTCGTCTTCACCTCCATTCTTCTTCTCCTCGCCTTTCCCAAAATTCTACCCCCCCCCCACACACACACACACATACACACACACACGTACACACACACACACACACACACACACACCACAAACATCAACAGTATCGTCTGTACTGGCCATATTCATCCGCTGCCTCAGCTATGCACGGTTCTTCAGATTGCCTAGCTCGCTTTCTTAGGAAGCAGAACAGTCTGACAGATAAACAGACAGATCCATCGATAGACCGACTGATGCATCGATAGATAGGTAGGTAGACAGACAGATCGATATATCGAGTAATGCAGTTATTTATGATAAGCAAGCCTGCCTGTCTGTCTGCCTGCCTGCCTGCCTGCCTGTATGTCTGCGCGCGCGCGTGTGCGTGTGTGTGTGTGTGTCCGTCCGCGTGCATGAGTGCGTGTGCATGTATTTAAAGACAGTTAGTTGCATATCCTTTACATGATGTTGCAGTCAACACCTGCATTTCTTGCTGTTGTATCTCTTGGCGCCGGTCTCCCTGGCCTAGGTGTTAGCGACTTTCTCCGTAATCCCGTTTATCCACGTGAGCATACGCAGCTGCGCGAGAATCGGTAGCGGTTCTTGCCGCGCCCGTTACTTATGGGATATGTGAGCCGGCCGCTCAGAAAGCAATGGTAAACTACTGAGCGTAATCTTGCCAAGAATTCAACAGCAGCGGTAAAATGCTGGTGTTGACAGCGATGTCTTGTAATAAGATTTGCGGGGACAAAAGATCTCTTGGCAAGTTTACGATCAGTAGTTTGCCATTACTTTCTGAACGACCGGCACCCATACCATTTCGTTAAAAAAAAAAAAAAAAACCTACGCAAGGTTGGTCTGCTGCCAAATCTCCAGTACCGTAGCTGTGTTTCGAACGCTGGTATGCGAGATTACATACTTCGTCCATAAGGACTTCGCCACGGAGATTTTAAAAGAGAGAGAAAACATAATTATGTGTGAAGGGAGATAGTATCGAAAGGCATCCTTGGAGATGTACACATAGAGTTATGTCCCTTAAATTCACCTGTATGTTATTTCTCTGTGAGTGTATATATTCCCCATTAGGAGCTATCCTCGTATTGCGACTAAATATAGGGTGTATTTTTAATGACTGTGCAGTGTTTGAGAATATTGCCGGTCCAAGTTTTGTATTCACCCTCTGTAAAGTTCACCCAACGTAATAGGTAAATACAAAACCTGGACCGGCAATATTTTCAAACACTACACAGTCATTAAAAATGCACCTTGTCTACGGTCTCTTTGTTCGTGTGTTTGAATTCGTATCGGGAGTGTTCTGTTTTTTAAATTTGATTTGGGCTCTCAGGTCGACCAAGTCTAGAACAGGTACCAGGGAATATCTTGGGAAGTAAATCCGACTGGCGTGGCAGTGACCACATCACACACCGAACGTCGATTGATCTATACAATTCTGGGACAATCACCATACAATTCTGGGACAATCACCATACAATTCTGGAACAATCACCATACAATTCTGGGACGATTACCATACAATTCTGGGACGATCACCATACAATTCTGGGACAATCACCATACAATTCTGGGACAATCACCATACATTTCTGGGACAATCACCATACAATTCTGGGACGATTACAATACCATTCTGGGACAATCACCATACAATTCGGGGACAATCACCACACAATTCTGGGACGATTACCACACAATTCTGGGACGATTACCATACAATTCTGGGACGATTACCATACAATTCTGGGACAATCACCATACAATTCTGGGACAATCACCATACAATTATGAGACAATCACCATACAGTTCAGGGACAATCACCATACAATTCTGGGACAATTACCGTAAGTTCTGCGACAATCACCGTACAATTCTGGGACAATTACCATACAATTCTGGGACAATCTTCATACAATTCTGGGACAATCACCATACAATTCTAAGACGATTACCATACAATTCTTGGACAATCACCATACAATTCTGAGACTATGACCAGACAATTCTGGGACGATTATCATACATCTTCTGCGCTTTATGGCATATCAAATGGTCGTTTTTTCTATATCGTTGGGTGTTGTGGCATGATGTCTTCAGACGTTCGCATCCCCAGTCCATTTACATTTCTCAATACTCAGTAGTTAACCACGTAAGCCGTCGTGATACCCTAACTAAAAATAGAATCGTAGATTCTAGATCGAGAGGGGGTAGATGAATGGTGGGGTCTCAATTTGATTGGGTAACCCTTGGGCTGGTAACGCTCCTTAATACATAATTAGCCCGCCAGTCGAAGCCTTGATTCCATCCCGTAAGGACGTGTTCAAGATGCAGTGGTAAAATTTGCCCAAAAGCATTCTTTGGGAGGTGGTCATCTGCACTCCAGAGAATGAGAGAGATGGAGGAGGCCCTTTTCAATTACCAGGACAACTCCAGGGGAAGTCCTGAGCTCTAGTCTTCAACTCCAGCTGAAAAGTCAAGACTCCAAAAAGACCAAAATGAACAACAGGTTGCAAAGATTCAGCCTGAATCCACTAATTCTGGCCTATACAGATGGCACTGAAGAAAAGTCTTTCTTAAAAGCCTAAGACAGGGATACTCTCCAATTTTGTAAAAGCTCCAGGCTATATCTTCAAGATAAATTCAAGAAGAAACCTTAAGAGGAGAGATCACCTGGTCTTCAGCATGTCACTACTGGCTAAGAGTGGACATTAAAGGTGCACTTGGAGCTGACCCTATCACAGCTTAATATTAATAATGGCTGAAAGCTGAAGGAGCAGAAGTTAATAAATAGAGCAAATTCACAAAATGGATTGGTGTTAAGTCGGTGTGGTGATTCAGTTCCATCAGAAATCTTAGGAGTGATAGACTGTGAAGAAAGACAGCTGGGACATATTGTTTCTTTTTAGATCTTCCTCCACTGGAAAAGCAAAAGAACAGTCTTGGGTGTCAACTTCATGAACAGTCAAATTTAGGTGAGATAGACAGAAAGAAGAATGCCAGGACATATTGTTTCTTTTTAGATCTTCCTCTACTGGAACAGCAAAAGAACAGTCCTAAGTGTCAACTTCATGAACTCACCAGTGAAAAGATAGAGCTTTAAAATTTCTTTCAAGATTGTGACAGCAGGGAATAGCCTGAATTGGAAAACCATCATGGGGAGAACTGTAACCTGAGCTGTCCAACACCATCATAAGTGCTAAAAGGATGAAACAGACCAGTGGAGCAGAACGTCCCTATGCTTGCCCCAATTTATGGCTTATCTTGTGTTTCCCTCAGTAACAGTCGAAGAAAGGATTTAAGTCTAAAGTGTGGTGTAGGATAACTTATGGTGTAGAGATGTGAAGGAGGAGGGTGTATTTAGATTGATGTTTCAGTGGGGATATTGAGTGAGGTGTTTGGGTTTTCATAGATAATGTCACTATAATTTGCATATAAACATATTTGAGATGTAAATTGTTGGCAGAATATGAAGCCTGAGTCTTCACTTGACCTCATCAGACATTAATAAAGTATTAGTAGTAAGAGAACAGTTTTTGAGATACATGTCTCTGTGATTGTCTTGTACATTGTTGAGAAAGAAATGTCCAACTGGTGTCAAGCATCTTCATGGTGACTGTTACTCTACTGTTGCTGTTGGTTACAGAGATTGTGAAAGTCTGTGTGGTTGTTGTCAAGTATCTTCCATGATGTATGACTTGTCTAACCTGTTGGTGTGATCATTCTTTGTGAATGTTTGTCCAACTGTTGTCAAGATCTTCTCATGTTGTCTTGTTCAACCAGTGTAAAATACAGTTGTTGTTGTTTATGTTCACTACAATGGTACAATTGTCAATGTGATCATTCGTCCAAGTGTCTTGTGTCACTTGAAATAAGTAATGAGATCAAAAATGAGGTTGGCGACCAGAGCACAGTCAGCTGGAAGATGAGAGAACTGCTTTCATTGGTTACTGTGGCTAACTGCCAAGATCTATATATATATATGGCCTAGAAGAGAAATCATCTATAAATAATTCTGTGTAGAACTTAACTTAGGTCTAATTTCTCACAGTGGGGGTACTCGGTGAGCCAAAATTCTGAATGGTTTCTCTACAAGGGTTATGCGAGAATGACTATCAATACCTCTAGACAACACTTGCTGTTACTAACCTGTATCTTTTATAGAGAGATATACTTTATAGAACTTCACTCATTGAAACTTCTGTAATTCTCTATAAACCCACAAAAAACCTCACATGTTGGAGGCTCGTATCCGCGATTGAACCCCGGGAACACCCCTAAAGGTGCTCACATGTTGGGGCCTCATATCCGCGATTGAACCCCGGGAACACCCCTAAAGGTGATCACATGTTGTGGACCCGTATCCGCGACTGGACCCCGGGAATAACCTGCTAAAGGGGATAACATATTGTGGACTAATATAGGCAATTAAAACTCTGGGAACACCCCTCAAGGTAATCACATATTGAGTGCTCTATGCACTAATTGAACCCTGGGAATACCTTTTATGGGATTCACATAACGAGGTCTGATGACTCGGGATGTAAACTATGGGTATACCTTGTCTGGGAATCCTGCGGGGGAATATCTATGTTTGTATTAGAATCAGGGAGTGACCTCTCGCAAAATTAAACCTATTGCTTAGAGTTTTATGATGTGGTTAATGGATCTCGTCACATAAATGTGGAGAAAAGGTCCAGATGTTTAAACCCACAAGTAAATCTCGGGTGGTGGTTGTTTCATCAATGGTGGTAATATTGCATGTATCACTGTTCACAAATGTCACATTGTACAATGTAGTTGAACAAAAATGTAATTATCTTATGGGTCAACATGTTTGCTATACCCATGATAATGTTGTGTTTCAAGATGGGCTGATGTAATGGACTGTCAATAATGTTGTGTAATTTTGTGCATACTGTGTTCACTATGAGTATCAAAGGTACCTGAGAACCAGAAGACACAAATTATTTTTAAATAACATAGACAGCTAATTTCAGGATAAATTTGATTTTTCTTGAGATAAATTAAGACACTTTATCCAGGGAATTAATAGGGGGCCTACTCCATTTTCTAACTTATTGGCTAGCATGGGAGAAAGGGGAATTAGTGTATTTACATTTTAATATCACTGCATCACATCATATAATGGGTACTTAATTCCTCAGTCCCCATAACATGTTGGCAACACTGAGAGCAGAGAGTGTGAACCCTGATGGAAAAATTGGGCAACCATTAAGACACCTCACTAACCATCTCTCTCAGTATAGTCAGTATTCGTACCGGCTAATGTCCAGTGTCGATTCGACGTTGGGTTTATTCTTCAGTTGTGTAATCTTGTCGGTAGCCCTGATCAAGCTGCTGAGAAAGTGAGCACAATTGGAATCTCCAGGAGAAACATCCTTATCAACTCAGTCACTTGCCATTCCTGATTTAATGGTATTATTCAGCGTACTTGATACGTAATGGACGAGATGAAGGGAAGATTCTACCTGATGTCATGGTCAGTCACTCATGACCCGACCACAGTCTGGTGTCTATAAGACATTAGTCTATTGTTCGATGGTGTGATCTCTGGTGTACTAGGATCCAAGTCACTAGGAGTGAACTCATTGAATCTCCAGGAAGGCCATCAAAATAACTGGACCCCTAGCCATTCATATGGAAGTGGAGAGCGTACGCAAAAGTATGTGTCCAGGAAACGATGGATAACCAACCTGATGTCATTGGCGTATCATACGACTAGGAGCATAACGTGGACAACCTGAAAAATTTCATGAAGAGATAAAACAGGATCCATCTCCGACGTCTTCCGTCAATTCATCCTCAGTTGAGAAAGCATTTCTGCCTGGAAAATGGTGGAGATTAAAGGAAGGACAAAGTTGGAAAAACTGATGTCTTTCTCCTTTTTCATTCTCAATTGGGAAGACCTTTCTGTCGGAAGAAGGTGGGAATGTAATAAGGATTACTGTTCTTAAACAGTTAACTCTTATATGGTAGAGATCACTGCAATTCCAGCAGTTGAAACTCTATACACAATGTCTGCGAAAGTGGACTAACGAAAGATCACTGTTCTCAAACAGCTGACTCCTTTCAAGATAAAGATCTCTGAAAGTCCAGCAGTCGACTCTTTATATAATAAGAACCATGCATTCCGCAGTGGAATCTTATATTATTACTGATCTGCGAGATGTCTTCACAAGACCTGGCCAGTCCTATCCTCAAAGTCAGTAAAATTGCTTCAAAAAATAATTCCAGTCAATATTGGGATCCATGAAGCTATACCCATATAATCACACCCCTTCAAAGGTGGCTGTGATAATGACGGACTTCTCTATGGCTGAGAAGAAACGCCTTATATTCGCCAATAGTAAACGTTTTGCTCATGTGGGAGAAAAAGAACGGATACTCCAGCCACTCAAAAGCATTTAGCTCAAGCATGGCTGAAGACAACTAGTTGGAATTCTATATTGGTTGTAGTAGATGTCACAGTCTGGCTGCATCTACAAATTCAGTTGCTGCGTTGGAAACAGCTTAATTAGCAACTAAGGAGAGAAAATGCTGTCACTTCTCACAACAAATCAAAATAGAGGCCTAACGGAATGAGGAAATCTCAACCAATAAGTGCACCTCTAAATCTATGGTAAGACTACAGAAATAAGTCAAGGAAATATAATGGGAAATTGCTACCATCTGCAAACACAAGAGGCTTATTGGAAAGGTAGACCGTGTCCAACGCTAACCAAATCTGCACTTAGTAGATTTTAGTCTTAAGTTCTGCAGCGGCTGCTATGCAGTTCACCCGGAAGTGATTGTTTTTGCTCCGGTGATGATCAAAAATTTTAACCCAGTTCCAAATGCCAAGATTACTGTTGGAGAAAGTGTTCAGTTAAATACACTCTCACAGGATTATCATTCTCCAGAGGCGAGGGGAAGAATGAAGTTCTGATAAAGATAAATGAGTGAGAGACATATGGAATTATACCACTCTCATCAGACATAATACCCATATGACCTGGGCATAACAGGGCATATACATAGAGGGGTACCTGCATACTGGCACAGGCATAGCGGAGTACCTGCATGTTGGGACATACGGATTGGAATAAATATAAGTATATATTGATGACTTTTAATGGAAGGACGTCCATTGGATATATGGTGCCATTACATTTATGGTAGAACCATTTCATTAATGCTGGTGACTTTACAGTGAGAAAGTTCCAGACAGAGTGAATGTGGATAGGTGGTAAGACACATTACATACCTAGTCACACGGTCACATGTCTACATAAGTCTTTATCCTATATCTCTTCTTGTGGATGAGAGAGTGGTTGTGATGTACTGTGTGGTGTTGTAGATTTAATATATTAAATAAACATAGATAAATGATATAGGTTTTAGGTAAAATAAAATTCTATAGTGAGTATTGCTTTACTGCCTTGAAGGGTGTACTCTATTGGCTGACGTACCTTCTTGAATATGGCCACTCCTAAACTAACAACAGCAGAACTTAGGGCCAACGGAGAAGAAATTGGGTTATCTGGCTCGACCCTAACGGATTACATCCAGGAAAGAGAGCGAGAAATTCGACAAGAAGAACGAGAAAATCGAAAGGCTGAGTTGGAATTGAGAAGAATAGAGGTGGAGACCAAACGAATGGAAATGGACCAGGAGGCCAAGCGACTAGAAAAGGACCAGGAGACCAAGCGACTGGAAATGGAACAGGAGACCAAGAAACTGGAAATGGAACAGAATGCCAGGAGACAAGAAATGGAACATGAATACCGCTTGAAAGTGTTAGAACTCAAGACACAAACTAAGGGTGAAATAGATGCAGCAGAAGGAAGTTCATCTTCACCTGGGGCAACCCACATGATTGGGCAGGGTTACCATGCCATGAAGTTTCCCTTGGCGGTCTTTGATGAAAGTAAAGAGAAGATATACCAGTTTTTGGATCGGTTCGAGGCCATGGCAGTCGCTATGGGACTAGATAGAACCCGGTGGGCTCTTAAATTAACCCAGGCCTTACGTGAGTCAGGGTACGAGGTCTACACACGCCTACCACCAGGACATGAAAATCAGTACGAGGAATTGAAAGCCGCTTTAATGAAACATTATGAAGTCACAGCACAAACGTATAGGAAGAAGTTTAGATCGTCTAGACGAGAGCCGGGAGAGCTATTCGCTGCCTACAGTTTAAGGCTTAAATCCTATCTCCAGAAATGGATGGACTTGGCAGAATTCAAGAGGGATTATGAGAGTCTCGAAGAGATGATGGTGGTCAACCAGATGCGAAAGCAAATGTCGAAACCTCTCAGAACCTTCTTGGGAGAACAAGGGGCGGAACGGATTGATGTTGTGAATAAGCTGGCGGAACGATTCGTAGAGGTACATGGGGAGGCTGCGGAACTCAGTATTCAAACCAAAGGTCAGGAGAAACAAGAGAAAAAGAAACCTAAGAATTGGGAAGGAGAAAAAATGGAACCTTATATAAAGGCGTCAATGGAGAGTTCAGAGAATGTGAAGGAAGGAAACCAGAACACCTCGAATTCTCCAGCGAAACGACAGTGGTCTGAGAGGTGGTGTTCATTCTGCAAGGTACCATCTCATAACACGAAGGACTGCAGATCGAAACCTAAAAGTTCTTACTTCCCAGCATGCAAAGTGATTCCTACATCGGTGATCACAGACAAGGCTGAGGTCGGCGAAGGAGAAAGGAACAAAAAGGACATACGGAAACCTAGGAAGGGAACAGGGTGCACACACTGCCAGTCGATAACACATAATACTGTGGACTGCAGATGCAAGGCAAAAGACGCCAATTGCATAACCAACCTCGAGGAATTAAAAGAGGAAGGCAAGGAAGCGGTCAAAGAGATGAAAGACACTCAGGACCAAGAGAGACCACCTGTGGTTGAACTGATTGAAGTCAATGGCCAACAGGTTGCTTGTCTCTACGATACAGGTTTGGATGGGGAAGAGGTGGTGGACGCCAGCTTGGTAAGCCCAGACCAACTTACAGGGGAGACCATAGAGATACAGCCGGCAATGAGGAGTGCTGTTACCATGACGCTGTCAATCGCCAAGGTGGAGATTAAATCCAGGTACGTCACGGGCAGTATTCCAGCTGCTGTATTATGACTCCTTATTTCCCATGATCATTGGTACGAAATATGTCTTTTTGGGAATGCCCAAACAGCCAACCCACAAGGGAACAGTAGTCAGTGGATCTCAAGGGAAGGAAAAAGAGGCAGAGACACTATGCGACAACTCAGGGATAGGAGAATTGCATACTGCCCAGAGGAAGGATACTACGTTGCATCCTTGCTACAGGAAGCTCCAAAGAAGTGCTGAGCCACCAGAACGGGGACAGTACTTTCTGAAGAATCAACTACTCTATCGGAGAGCTGGGAGGGGAGATAACCTGCACGAGCAGTGGGTGGTTCCAGAGACCCACCGTCCTCACATTCTTCAGAGTGGACACATCATAGGCGAGAATCGACATATGGGGGTCAGAGAGACATTGCAGCAAATTTCCGGCCATTATTGCTGGCCAGGAATGACCGGTGATGTACGCCGGTGGTTGAAATCTTGTTCGGAGTGCCAGAACGCACCACCCAACAAGCGAATTAAGAGGAAAATAGCTCTTAAAGTGGAAGACAAAGTGGACGTGTGGAGTCCAGCAGAGACCAATATACTCCAAGTAGGATGGAAAGGACCTTATCCTGTGGAAAAGGTGGTGTCCAAGAACATCTACAAAATACGGATCGGGGAAGAGAAGAAAAATCTCCCTAGACATCTCATTAGGAAATATGAAGAGAGATCCGGGAGCAAAGCTTCGCACTTTATGGTGATGGCAGCCATTGGGACAAAGGTTACCAGTCCAGACGAAGACCAGAGATCGCCAGTACAACATAGGAGGGCCTATGGGACAGTACGTGATAGGTCAGATTTACCCAACGACAGGAGGAGGGAAATCACAAGTCAGGGAAAAGACAAGAGTGAAAGTTTCACCGGTAACCAAGTTCAGAAGGGGTGGGTAACGTCGGGAAAAGCGAGAATTACCCAGGACTCCAACCGAAGATTGGCTGACCAGATACAATATCGCCCAAGATGGTCCTGGAAGCAAAAGTCCAGGAGATTTGGGAAAGACGACTCGGTCCATCGAGGACGAGGGGGAACATCCCCAGAGGCAAAGCCGGGGGAAACCAAGAGGACATGGAAGCAGTGTTACAATCAGGATGGGACAATCCGTCTGTATTGTGAGCCGTCGCTGACGCAAGTCGAAAGTAGGTCGACCGGACGTACAGGAGCGAGGAGCCAACACTAGTTTCAGTCGTGAGTAGTATAGTAGGGTGTCAATTAGAGCGCCTACGGGATAATGAGGTGAGCCATGTGAGGATCCAATCATATCATCAACACGTGATGTTAATAGCTACTTCGCAGAAGCCCAACGCACGGTGGATGTGATGGACGTTGTTGCAGCAACTGGACTTCTCAGTGGAATGCATCCTTGGTAAGGAGAATGTAGGAGCAGATTTCTTATCCAGACATCCAGCTCCGGAGGAAGAAGACAAGGGTTGTGGATCATGGGAATCAAACCTACAGTGAGAAAGATTCGATGCGGTCTAATCTCTTAAGATGGGGCCTATGTCGTGGAATACTGAGAGTTAATGATTCCCAGATAGACGACTTTATACACCGACTAACCAGGTAGGAGAAGGGTTAACAAACAGAACAGTAAGGATAACCAACAACGGTGTGACCGGAGTCAATGACCCTAATGGTAACGGGTTGAAGTGTTAACGTAGAAATAACAGCGGCACAGGTCAACGAGAGTGTAGGATGACGAGGTTAATTCACTGGTCAAAAACATCACGAAATGTCGGGTTGAGTGACCAGGCGCATGTGTTTATAGGTCAAGGTAACCTGGCGCGTGGACAAATAGGTTTGCGACCAAGGCAGACAGCACTATTGGACAGGATCGCGGTCAGGTGATAAAGACAGGATTGAAAAACCCAGACAGTGTCAGGTGTGTGTGGAGAGAGAGTTGGGGCTGAGAAGGAGGGGGAGAGATGGGTTACTGAGGAAAATTTCCACAGCATATTGACTCAGAGGGAAGGAACAAAACAATGAGGGTTTTATAAAATAACGGAAAAGTTTCAGATCAGTAATTTTCCACTAACGGGGATAATGAAGTATTGACTTGAGGTGTCAAGCAAGGTCAAGGACTATGCGGCAAAAATGACCTATAAAGAGTGGCCACTTCTTTGTGGAAGTTTAGTGTGATTCTTGATTTCCATGAGACAAGGGAGTATGAAAAGGGTGGTGCGGCGTTCGGAAGAACGTTTGTGTATCTATTGTGCATTAGTACCCCCAATTCAGACAAGGATAATTATAAGGTTCCAATCTCCTAGTGAAATCAGAGAAGAGATGAAGAGTACTACACTGGAGCAAATAAAGTACTTACTTAGAACCAAAAAGAACATAGGCATGTTTTAAGATGAAGAAGGGATAAAGTAAAGTCAAATACAGAACACTGTATGCTCAAACGAATATACCACTAAAACACTTAAAAGGAAAAGATGTTAACCTGTGGCAAGCAGGGATACTTACAATTACATACGTCTTGTATGCATAGGGAAGAAAGAATAGACAAGTAAAAACATTGCTAGTAATAAAAGACAATAGGAAGAACTGTGACGATGTGGTGTTTTTTCGATGTTGGATACTCACCGTCATGAAACAGACTCGGGCGCAGTCATAAACTTACGGGACTTTTATTACGGTACCGTGAATCAGTGGTGAACAGTTTTGTTTCATTCAATAACGGATTTATCATCAGACTCAAGCATCCGGATCATCCAGGGTGAGCTCTGTCCTGTTTGATGTGTTGTCCTGTGATCTTGAAGAATGACTGGGCGAGAAGCAACACCGCTGATAGACATTCAGAGTTCATTCTGGCACCAACAATAGAATACACTATCAATTACGCTTACAAAGTCCATACATACACCAGACATAGTTTTTATTAATAAATATTTTGTTTATCGTTGAAAGGAACTGTTATCGGAGTATGTGTTGAAGGAATAACAGAGAGAGAGAGTGAAAGAAATAGATATATGGAAGGGAAGACAGAAGAGAGGAGTGTAGACAAAAGTCAGTCAATAATCCCAACAGATAATAAGTTTGAAGATGTGCTTGTTGATTCCAACTTCCTCTCGGGAAAACAAGTGACACTTATACTATACCACGCTTTCGTGGTCACTATTCTTTTGTTAACTCTACTCTAGCCTAATCTTGTCAACTGTTACTTGTACCGTATACCCTCTGTTGGTACATGGCAGTTGTACCGTATACCCTCTGTTGGTACATGGCACCTATGAATAGCGAATTTATGATGCAGCATATTTATACTTCTATCCTCATGTCTTTTCACGAGTGTCTATCAAAACCTATAGACAGACAGAAGAGAGTCTATCTGTCTGTCTATACGTACGTACGTAGGTACGTGCTTGCGTGTGTGTGTGTGTGTGTGTCTGTGTGTGTGTGTGTGTGTGTGCGAGCGCGTATAAATGTATTTATGTTTGTGCGAGGGGCGTGCATACGTGCATTTGCTTTGAATGTGTGCTTGTAGTTTTCTTTTTTCTTTTTTTTTTTATGGTCCCGTATCAGGAAGCATGATCTCCTTCGCCAGTCGGCAATGCAATTGATGCTGATGATAAATATATTCTTAAAGATGTATATGCGTTTTTGTGGTTTAATGTTTCCTTCTTCTTCTTCTTCCCCTCCTTCTCGTTCTTCATCCATGAAAGTTTGTTTTGCGTACATTCTGCTGAGGGTCACAAACAGGACGAAGGATTTGATGGCTTCACAGCCTCTTTTCCCCATAGCTCCTTCGAGCCAGATTTCCTCTATATCTGCCCACCAAATCTGTTCAGTCCTGCAGGATCTGGTCTGGAGCTTGCTTAGTGCTCCACTTGAGCAAGTGGCAGAGTCAGTGAAATCCTCCCAGTGAATATAAATTACCAAAATACGATAAGTAAATTGTGAGCTTTACTAGAACACGATTACAAGAAACAAAATGAACGTTTCGGCCAACGCCTTCGTTCAGCACAGAACAAAACAACTCAGACACCAAACTAATAAAATAATCCCTACATAGAAAATACAGAGGTTACTTAGCTGAATCCTGTCTTGGTGGAATGTGTCTAAAGCGCTAGCCGTTCTTATCCCAGTGAACATGTGCTCTGAGATTACAGTTTCCTGTTATGCGTTTTTTTTTTTTTTTTTGGGGGGGGGGATTATGTTCACTCGTTTTGAACTCAAGCATAGTCCATTAACGCCTAGTGCACTGGACTGAATTGCGTGTGGATTAGCTTTCCCTATTACTAGTGTCCCTCGCCATCAGGCGAACCCACTCCGATATCTGCGGTACTTGTAATTTATTTGAAACTTATTCACTGACCATTTCTGTCAAATTTATTAATTCTGTCAGACTCTAGTCTGTAATTGTTAATTTCTTCTCGCCAATGTGCCGGCTCCGTGTCGCAATTCGTAATCTCGCATATCACGTTCGAAACGCAGCTGCTGCGATTTGGAATCAGACCGCCTTGCATTGGTTTCCTTTACAAAAGTATGGCTGCCAATCGTTTAGAAATCAATGGCAAACTACTGAACGTAAATTTGCCAAGAGATCACTACCAGCCGACAAATTCTGGGCTTGACTGCAACGTCCTGTAAAGGGTATGCAACTAATTATTTTTTTTTCTCGTCAATGTAGCTTCATCGATTATTTTAGGAGTGTCTTTGCCTCTTGAACTCGTTATCACGAGTTCGAATCCTCATAAAGGTACATTTTATAAATTGACCTGAGCTGCCGGGTCGACAAAATTAACAAGGAACCAGGTACTTTACTGGGAAGCAAAGGCGTTCAATGGGATACCGTCCACATCAGCCACCGAGTGTCGTTTTGTCTATAAACCTATGGTCCTGGGATAATATTTTCAATGCGTCTTAATGCGTGCTAAAGGGTTCTTTTCCTTGGCTTTTAAAGCTTAGGAGAATGGGGCTGCACGAGGTTCCCTCCAGAATTTGCAAGCTTGTGTGCCTTTTCATTTCCAGGGATACCTCAGTGGGCTGATATCCACTGCAAGACTAGTGATCTTCTTGTGGGGAGCATTATAATGTTGTCTTTTATTTCTTAGATGATTGATATGGGACTAAGTGGTCTCAAGGTATGGTGTCCGCCTCGAGTGCTGGAGGTCCAGGGTTCAAGCTCCGGTGAGGGCCGGGATCTTTTCACATGGACTTCTAATAACAAAATTTCGCCTGGTCTCTAGGTAGTGAGATCGGACCCCCGTGTGTGTTGTTGAGCACGTAAAAAATGTCTTGGCAGTTGGAAATTGAAAAAGAGTAGCCCAGGGGAGCTGCCGGGGCAAAGTTTTGAGTTAAAAATCTACCCAAAGTATTGCAGGATTCTCGCCGGTGCTATGGAGTTCGTGCACTGCGCTGAGATTCTCTGGACTCAGGCTTGAGTTAGGAGTAGAACGGAGCACTTATGGGTTACGCCCGCGTGCCGTGATGTTGATCCGTCGACTAAACTAAACAAAGTAAATTATTTCTGAGATGATGATGTCCTGTCTGGAGCATGAGATGGTTTGGATTTTGCGTCTGTGAAAACCGCAGTTCTTTTAGCTAGTTCCGCTCGGGAATTGACTCCTCACGCGTGACTCCTTCTACAGGCAGCAACGATACCCAGACATTTCTGAAAAGACATTGCTGTGTTGATTTCCATGATATTTGTTTCCGCTCCCTTGTTTTAAACCCTAGCTCTGTCCACAGTGGACTGATGTTTGGATGTGGATTAGCATTCCCTACTACTAGTGTCCCACGCCATCATGCGAACCTACTTCAAATACAGAAGTTCTTGTAATTTACATCCCAAATTCAAGGACGAGAAACAACATTTTAGTTCACACATTTTACTACTTCAGCACACCAGAATTTTAAGAGCAAGCGTTCGTTCTTATCCATACGGCCACGCTGATCTCCATTTTGGTATGAAATGTCGGCTGTTTGGAAAGGAATACCAAGCTACTGAACTAACATTGTTGTAAATCACAAATCGACAACAAATGCTGGGATTTATTGCAATGTCATGTAAAGCGCATACAACTAACTATGTTAAGACTCATTGTTGGAACTGGGTTAACCCGAAAACCTTACTCCTGTTAAAGAAAAACAAATCCTGCATCTGCTGGGAATTGATACTGGACTGCTGTCTTGGTAGGCGAGCTCACTAGTGACTATTCCCAAGCTACTATAATTTCTACTTTAAGATTTAAAAAAGTTAGTTGCACTTCCGTTACAAGACGTCGCAGTTAACCACAGCATTGTTTCTTGGCATGTTTAGTAGTTTGCTATCGCTTTCTGAACGACCTACACCCATACCATTTCGTAAAAAACAAACGCAAAGCGGTCTGCTGCCAAATCGCCCGCAGCTGTGTTTCTAATGCCGTATGTGGGATTACGAACTGCGTCCATGGCACCTTCGCCACGGAGCCGTCAATTTCTACTTGACAAACAACAAAATTAACAATGCCCGAAGTATATGGAGTACAATGTTGAAGGACATTTATTTTGTTGTACAAAGGTGAACACGAAAATATAAACTGAAAAATATACATATAGCAAATGTCACGTGATCTTGACGTAATACACAATTTGCACCATCTAGATCAGGGGTGGCCAACATGAGGTCCGCGGGCCGCATGCGGCCCGCCGGTAATCATGTTGCGGCCCGCGGAGTGGGAAACGACGATGTGGTCGAAGCTGTAGCACGCTTCCTTGTTTACTTTAACAAAAAAAATTAGGTGCGTGGTCCGGCAGAAAGTATTATTTCTGAAATTTGGCCCGCCTGATGAAAAGGTTGGCCACCCCTGATCTAGACCAAGATGAGAAATCATTGGTTCAGTCGAAACTTACCACGAAGCGATTTGTTCAAATATCATTACATCTTTAAAACATTGTTAATATTGCGCAAGATGTAATACACTGCAACCTTGTAATATGTGTGTATGTATTTGGTGTTTGTATGCATTTCTGTGTTACGAGTACTTATGTTTAGGACTTCCAATATCTTATTTTCATAGTTCATGCCTTTGGCGTAAGTTATGTTTTTCAACAGATTGTTGTATCCCGTGTGTCAATCATTTCCGATATGCATGTTTTTATTACTATTTCTGTTTGTGTGTGGGTGTATATCAAGATGTCCAGCATCATTTCCTGCCTTTTCTTTTCTCTTTCAAGGTTAACCTTTTCGCGATATTTCCAGTTTTAACATGATCAAAACATGCACAATTTGTTAGTTTCTCGTATTTTCAAATACATCATTTGCAATGCTGTTGAATAATCCATATATTTGAATTGAATTGCTACGTTATTTAAATATTTATATACTTAATTTGTTATTTTAATTGAAAAGTTAATAAATTGATAGCTACATTGTAGTTTGGATTGTGGGAGGAGAGTTCAACAGTACAGTTCAGTTCCAGTGTAGATGATACTTTGATACCAGGTTGGGAGAAAAGTCCGTACACCAACCTCACTCTGAACGATGGAAGCCCTTTTTAGGACTTAGACAACCTGAACGACGAATTTATCGAATTTCAGGGTTCAAACTCAGACTTCCCAAGGATTCAAAGCCAAGCAATCAACCAGCATGCCTAGCCCTGGCAACAAACAACTCACAAATTGTGTAAGCAAGTCCTACATACTGGTATCACTTCCATGAGTCTTTTATTTTCACGAGTACCCAAAAACACAATCATTCAAAAATTACTCAAGCCAAAACAACGCAGCAATGGAAAATAAAGAACGATGCATGAAACAAACGGCAAAATTTAAAAAAAAATCACCAAACCGATGGTTGAACACAAATTATAAACACAAATAAAGACTTAAGCAGGTTCAAATATGTATGTAAAATATAATAATTAAATATCAAGTTACAAATACGTGCAAGGGAGGGTCCTTTGTACTGTTTGTTCCAAATGACCACGTTTTTGTACAGTCTTGGCTTCCCAGTGTTAATGCTCAAATATGGGCATAAAGTTTAAAGTAACAATACTTCTTCATTGTCTGGAATCAAGCGTAAAATAATAATAAGAAGAATCAACTAGTTTTTCAGATGTTGCATGCTCTTTACAGGAAGTTGCTATCAACTACAGGTTGAATTTACTGGGCAGTTTTACTTTCAGCAGTTTGCCATTGCTTTCCGAATGACAAGTCAATGTTTAAAACCAACTTATTGGTATTAGAGTAAACCCAATACCCTGCTGTCAGCAAACAGGAAGTTCAAGCACGAGAGTAATAAATCTCTTGGCCACACTGGCCTCCAATAAACTAATTAAGAGCTACTAATCCACAGATTTTAATTGAACAAGTTCAAAAAGACTGGTTTTGGTGGATTTACACTGTCGAATCCACTTTGATGCGTTGTGTAGTTCGGAATAAATACAAACATTATTTCAGGCTTTTGGTGAATTTGGTGTATTTATTGTTTGATTCTGAATAAATAAAACCACTCCAACGTGCATTCGGAGTTTGATGAAAGGAACAATGTGTTTCAGAGTTTATCTTGTAAAAGACTGTATCTACATATAGAATGGGCCATGCGTTTTTAGAAAAATGCTGAGTACCAAAGGAGCCAAGAAACCAACAGTAGATTTCCAATTTGGGGGGAGAGGGGGTGTCAGGATTCCACAGCCAATGGTGGACTGATGACTGACCATGGTGTCAGCTTGCCCGCTGACAAGTGGGCCCTTTAGATCACTGATGGAGTGGGCTCTTAGGTCACTGGTGGAGTTGGCCCTTTCGGTCACTGATGGAGTGGGCTCTTAGGTCACTGGTGGAGTTGGCCCTTTCGGTCACTGATGGAGTTGGCCCGTTGGGTCACTAATGAAGTGGGCCCTTTTAAACATTAATATGTTTACAATGTTAATGACCTTTTAGTAGCTGTACCACCTGGCAACCAATATTTTTAGACCCGGTATGCGACTGCCCAGAGCTAGTTGAATATTTTAACAAAGCCCTGAAATGTACTTGATGGTTGGTTGTTTGTGGTTTTAGTTTTCAGAGTTCAAATTGTAGTATATCGGAACATAATTATATGATTAACTGAATGGAACTTTATTCCAAGAAGCAAATAAAAATATAAGCAGCACTTATTCAACAAATCGGAACATGTATAACGTACACGTCACTCACTTGATGTCAAATGAATAGATTGTCAGTTGTATAACGCTTGATAAGGCTATGTATCTGGTAAGTTATAAACTTGCATAGTTTAGGCAATATTTTTAAATGTATCAATAAGACAACTTTAAGAAGTCAAGTCACAACAGGATCTCATCTCATCTAATCTCATCTCATTATGTTCCTCTTGTACCTTGCGGGAGAGTGCCCGCTTATGGGCTTCATGTATCGATATTCCCATGGACTCTGTTATTCCCTGCGTCCATTGTTTTCGTGGTCGGCCTTTTCCTCTGCTTCCCTCTGGTCCATTAGGGTCAGTCCGTTTATACGTCTTAGTTTTTCTACGAACACGACAGGATCACTTGCATTAATTACAGCACAGCTATTTTGCCATTGGATCAGATTTTACATCTATGGGTTCTAACTACTGCATTGGTTATGTGTTCGATTCCTACTTGAGGTGGGATGTTTTTTTTATGTACTGGGCTTGCAGATGGATCCAGTCTAAAATATGTACCAGAAATTGTTCTGGGAAGACAATGTAATAGGCGTGAAATTGACTAATTCGCCCATTAAGTGCCGGTTGGTATATGAAATGTGGTGGTGGCACCATACATCCAGTGTGCCTCAAGGTATATGAAAGGATCCTTTGCATTTACTTAACGTTTACAGGATACAAAAATGTATCAAAGTATCGTTTTTATAACACGAACTCAAAGTGTAAAGCAGTAAATTCAAAGATTGTACGTATATGAATGCACCTTGAAGTTAATAAACACACGCAGTTTATAACATTAAAACAAGTTATAAATTAACAGATCGACAAAGAGTATGATCCCAAATTAATCATAAGCCAAACAAATAAACGGGTAGATGACATTAAAACAGGTATAAATTAACGCATGTTTAATGCTCATGTCACTGAAAAAAAAGTTTGTCTGTAAATAAATGTGTAGGGTTTGAGTCACTGAATATAAATTATATATAAAATAACCATTTATATAATTTATATATGGTGTGTGTAAAGATTATGACTAGAGAGTAAACTGTTGAGTTCAGCAATAATTTAAGGTATAGATATATGAAGTTTATGAGACAAACTAAACCATTAGATTTTTTGAAGTTTATGAAATAGATTTCTAATCGAGAACATCTTCGTACATATTCCATATCCTTATCTATTTACGTATACACCATATAAGAAGTGTTTGGAGACAGTCTGAACATTTTGCAACAATATATTTATCTGTAGTGGCTTGCCAGCTATCATGGGAGACCAGGTCCCTTCACAACTATTGTTCTCTACTGATATCTATCATTTCAAGTACTGACCCGTTTTACAATGATGATGTAAGGCTGTCCGGTATCTCCTTTCTCAATCATCATCTTTCATATTGTCAAATAACCCTGTCAGTTGTTACAATGTTTGCTAAGCTCTACTCGTTACATAACTTGGCCTAAGAACTATAACTGCTTCCCTATGTCTGTGACTGTCGTCCCTTGTGCATTGTCTGTCCTTGGCCAAAGAACTATAACTGTTTCCCTATATCTGTGAAAGTTTTACCTTGTATATTGCCTCTCTAAGAGTATTGTCTGGAAAGATTTATTTTCCTGATGTACTGTGTGTTATATTTAAATGATTTACTTATTTTGTGCAGTTTTAGATGAGCATATATCTCTAAATCTTAGAGTGGAGCAAAGTTTAGAGCGACAGAAAGTTTATTAAACCAGTGTTATACCCCTCCTTCTACACTCTCCCCACTCAAACAACTTTTAAAAGACACCAACATTTGTTGTATTAAATCATAAGGGTCAAGGTAAGAGAAGGGCGACGGTTCATCCCAAGGTCTGCACTTTAAGAACACATCAAGTTCCTGAACTCTGCAACAGAAAAATCAAAGTTATGTGCAACTGTCACTAAGACAAAGCAATCGACAAAACAAACTTTCATTGTGGACGACACTAATAAGATAAAATAAGTGTGGATAGTAAGATAAAATAAGTGTGGATAGTAAGATAAAATAAGTGTAGATAGTAAGATAAAATAAACGTGGATAGTAAGATAAAATAATTGTGGATAGTAAGATAAAATAAGTGTGGATAGTAAGATAAAATAAGTGTGGATAGTCAGATAAAATAAGTGTAGATAGGAAGATAAAATAATTGTGGATAGTAAGATAAAATAATTGTGGATAGTAAGATAAAATAAGTGTGGATAGTCAGATAAAATAATTGTGGATAGTAAGATAAAATAAGTGTAGATAGTAAGATAAAATAATTGTGGATAGTAAGATAAAATAATTGTGGATAGTAAGATAAAATGAGTGTGGATAGTAAGATAAAATAATTTTGGATAGTCAGATAAAATAAGTGTGCATAGTCAGATAAAATAAGTGTTGATAGTCAGATAAAATAAGTGTGGATAGTCAGATAGCATAGATAGTAAGATAAAATAAGTGTGGATAGTAAGATAAAATAAATGTGGATAGTAAGATAATATAAGTGTGGACACTAAGATAAAATAAGTAGGGATAGTAAGATAAAATAATTGTGGATAGTAAGATAAAAATAATTGTGGATAGTAAGATAAAATAAGCATGGATACTAAGATAAAATAAGTGTGGAAAGTCAGATAAAATAAGTGTGGATAGTCAGATAGCATAAGTGTAGATAGTCAGATAAAATAAGTGTGGATAGTCAGATAGCATAAGTGTGGATAGTAAGATAAAATAAGTGTTGACAGTCAGATAAAGTATGTGTGGACAGTCAGATAAACTACGCGTGGATAATCAGATAAAATAAGTGTGGATAGTAAGATAAAATAAGTAAACGCAAAGTGCTGCTATACCAAACGTTATCGGATTTCGTTCTTCATTTAACCCGTGTTTGTATTGATTTCCTCGGATAATTAAAGATTAATAGCTTCAGTGCGTAACAAAATGTAGGTTTGGATTAAACAAAAATGGATGGCGAAAAATGGCAAGTAAGGGGTGTCACAGTTATGACTTTAAAGTTTTAATATGGCAGCAGATATGTTGTATTATAACGCAATAACAACATTTCGACAATATGTAATCCCATGGCAGATACAAGAAGTCGCTTAAGATGATTAATCAATCCATGGCACTTAATGAGTTA
>OY992876.1:15494891-15522391 GCA_963921405.1 Cepaea hortensis
ATGCCCAAATGGATAAAGGGTTGAAGAAGAAGACTTTCACAAAAATATTTCTGTCATATCTGGATTAAGTGGGCCATATGGTAACGGCGTTCGTCACTGGGAAGTAAATATGGACGGCTAGATAGTGTCAGAAGTCGGGGTGCCCCACCGGCTAGATGAAAGTATTTTTCACTGGCGAGCAACCCCAAATAGTCAGAAACTGACTAGGGACAAAAACTATATGGCTGAACTATAGATTAAGCCCTGAATATCCAACGTACAGCTCCAAGTGGCTCGTTACAAAATGAAATGAACTGTGCTGAATATTCGCCAAGTAATAGGAAAGAGAAGTTTAGCTAAGATAGATGTTTAAGTCTAAATATATGAATATAGACGACTATCTCAGTACAGGTTTTTCTCCCTGACTGCTCCCTTCCTTGGTGTGTAAGTGAACCCCCACCAATGTACACACACAACACGTATGCACAATTGGAAATAAAATATAACGACCGAACTATGAGTTACAATACTACAACATTTATTTATTAATCATAATTATAGACACCTGATGGTTCAATATGAGGATGATGAAATCATATACATATTGATATTGATGACAAATATTACGTAACTTTACTTGTTACTTCATCTATCTGGAACTGTGGTCCAGATCCCCACTCTCCAGTAGACACAAAAAGAAACAGCTTGCCGGTATTCTGACGATCCTGTCAGTCCTGACACTCCTAGTCTTCACTCGTCCTTGAGATCTACAACATAGGTGCTCCTTGTGAGAGCTTGAAAGAAGTCAAGAATGTGTTATATCAGTTCTACATCAGCGCAATCCTAATTAAAACATATAACACAAACATATACAATGACCAGTCTGGCCAAGTTTATCTTCCAGCTCTGCGTTCACCCTCCTCCTTCTCCCTACTGTCTGTAGTCTGGGACGGGCTTTTCAATTGTCTCACACGCCTGTAATGATTACATTTCTGCCGCCCCATGTCCATGTCGCTAATACAGAAATTCTGTGTCGTACAGCCGCTCCGTCCCAATGTTAGTTTAGCAGCTCACAGGGTCGGTAATGGTATTATAATAATGCCGGGTCATCCGGGCTTACAAGCCGTGACCAGTAGCTGTGCCAGGTTTCCATGCATTACCGTGGACGCACGCCCACAATACACTGAGAAAGTTTAGCACCATATACCAATTGTGGGTAAGGTCTGTACCATTACACCTCTGCTTCCAACACAATCATTGGCCAATGTGCCAATGCACAGACAATAGCATAACACTTCATATTGGTAGGGTTGCATATGACAAATCAATATATCAAACATCCAATACACATAAACATATTGATTAAACTAGACATATGATACTTTAACATCATAGCATAATGCACTAGTTAGTTTATGAAATTACACCTACATACATCCAATATATCCGTAAACATTTTATTACTTCAAGATGGACATCTAATGATACTCAACATAATAGCATCAGTCATTATTAATGAGTACTAATATTGTATAGCTACAAAATGAGATATACAACAAGTCTAATTGAAGTGACCACACAGACCAGCTATATTTGCTGAGCTGCCCGGTTTAATCACCTGCTGTTGTAAGAATTAAATAAATAGTCAGTTGACTATATTCTGTACAACAAATGCACACACCAAAAAGAGACTAGTCTAGTTTACAAAGAAATGACCAGCATCTACCAAGACACCTAAAAGTATACTTAGACAATGATATTTATTGAAATAACCTATGTCCGATATAGACTGACTAGTTACTAAGAAATAATTCTCCTAGTTAGATCTAGCAACCTAAGAATCATACATATGACTACCAAACATTGAGCTGGCTGCCTACCTGTTCTGAAGTCAGACTTAATCTAACATAAAACAGGCTAGGGACCCTTATTTAAGCTGAGTCAAGCAGACCGTATTATCTCCTTGGCATTCCCAGCATAAATTCTTCTTATCTCCACCGGACGGTAATTGCACTTATCACTGCAATTGGCCATCACACCTGTGGGTCTGACAATTATTAGCCCACTGAGTCTTATCAGTGATTTCACACCTTGCGCCTCTAGTCTCTACCAGATGGGGTCATCCATCGCGGTTGGGCGATTTCCTAGCTATTCTTATCAGGTGTCATGTCAAGGGAACAATTAGGTTCTGATGGTCAACAGCCAGTTTACAACTCTGTTGGTAAACCAGGTTTGCTTGCGTCATGCCTGGTTGGTTTTAATTACTATTCAGTCCCCTGAGTCTGCCCTCCCGTCTGGCTGGATTGATAAGACTGTGAAACTGATCTGGGGGTGACCGGTACTGGTGTCAAATTAACTTCCCAATTAGAAAGCCATTCCTGGTGGTTGTTTACTTGCAGGTTTTGCAAGCTTACGTCAAGACAGTATAGCCTTGAATATAGAGAAAACAGTTTTGTTCGTCTGTTGATCCTCTACATGGCCCATCAAAAGTGAACCGAAAATTGTTCTGGGAAGTAAAGGCTGCCAATTCGTGACAGAGCTTCCCCCTTAAAAAAAAGTTTCTGCCAGAAATCTTTTGTCAAGCACGCCGTACATCCCAGAATAATGCCTAAACACTCTCCGTTCTGTATCTGCCTAAAGGTTTCCAATATTCCTTGTGGCAATGGGTTGTCCTGCATCTGCATAAAGACGTTCCATTTCCATACTGCCAGGCTACTTTGGATGGGTCCTTGTACCTGGTTTTCGGTCGGGATTCTATGCAATAGCTTGGTAAAATCCGGTAATTGTCAGGAGGTTGTAATTTTACCCCTCTGGGAAAGATCACTATGAACGGGATTCGTCTACGCCTGTGGGCGACTGTCTTAGTCCACTCCCTCACGTGATTTAATCCTTTCAGCCGAGGATGTCCCCGTAGTGAAGTCTCGCATAAGCTGGCCACAGCAAAGCTTGTCTCCGTGATTTTCCTCCATCCATTATAGATCCTCAACTGATCCATCAATAACTTCCTTTTGAAAGGAATAATGTTACACATCATGGTCCCATGATATAAATTCAACTGGCGCTTTCCTCCTTCAAAGTTCGGCGTAACAATCTTCCCTCCTCGGTGTCGCGGTTTCTTCCCCACATATTCAGTTAATGGGCTGAGTTTCTCTGCATTAGAGTTTCTTGTACAAACCGTGCTAGAAATTGGAAATTTAGTGTGCCAAGTTGTCCTGCCTTGAGAAATAACATAGTTACTCCAGGGCGATAAAGTGGAGTTACTTTTGAATAAAGTATCCACAAATAGCTGATCTACTCCTATCAAATCGACCTGACTGAAGGATAGATTGAGCCCTAAGAGTGTTGATTCCAAACCACTCTTGACTTCTGTTACTTCAGGTTCCTGTTGCTGGAATTCCCTGATAACTTCAGCTAATGAGATGATAGGCGTTTCTTCCTCCATCTTGTGCAAAGAATTTTCTTCTTTAGCAACTACAGACAATGTTGTCTGCACAATATCAGAGTCCATATTCTGGCTCCTGGCACTTCCCTGTGTTTCCTGAGTCTCCGAACTGGTATACTGTGAGATAACAACTGGAAATGTTTCCTGGTCTGGATGTTCCTCTCTGGTCATGCTTTCATGGGCTAAGTCCAGTTGAGGTAAATCCTGTGATGGGCTGGTGTCTACACAATCCATCACACTACGTAAATCATTTGAACTGATGTCTAGTGTCTTTTCCTGAGCTGCAGCCTCAAAGATCACAAAGGGTTCCGGGTCATCCTTCATCCCACTGTCAGTCAAATTTAATCCCACTTCTTCCTCGTCTGGGCTGAAGGGAATAATAAAGTCGGTTACCTTTCGATCTCCGACCTCCTTAAAAGATGTCCTCATGTCATCTTCCTCTTGAGTTTCACCTCTCATTGAAGTAAAATGAGATTCCTGGGAGTCTTGTACTGGCAAACCGTAGTGCAAACAGTTGTCCTCTGGGTAACTGTTACTAGGTAAATTATCTGAACTGATAATTAGTGACTCTTCCCGCGTTGCAGCAGTGAAATTCACCTGGGATTCTGTTCCTTCCTTCCTCCCTATTTCAGTCAGATGTAATTCCACTTCGTGATTCTGTGAACAGAAGGGAATGTGAGAATCGGCTAGGTCTCCGCCTGCGACCTCATTAAAGGTTGTCTTCAGTTCCTCTTTCTCTCGAGATTCATTTCTCGTAGCATTACAGTGGTTTTCCTGAAGGTCCTCTACTGTCAAACGACTATTGCCGTGGTGCAAACAGTTATCACGTTTGTGACTGTTTGAAATGCCCTTGGACCGTTTTTTCTTCCCTCTTTTCCGTTTAGGACTGGGTCGAATGAGAACCTGTAGTTCCCGGTCCACTACCTCTGATTCCGCGGTGGGTGGCAAAGATGTCCCTTCCTTCCTGGTTGGGTGAGCATCCGTATCTCCTACCTTATGTTCCGCTAGAAAGGTTAGCTTCTCCACATTGACTGTTTCCATATGCTGTTTATTAATCTCTGCTTCTTCAGTTTTGCTACGCTCTTGTGCTCCAAAGAACTCATCATTTTCTTTAAACATAATTTCTTCTTCTTGGTCCCACCATTCTAACTCAGCTATGATATACATTTCTAGTTGCTCCCCCTTTAAGCCTTTTCGTATGCCCCACCCTCTCGCGGACTCTGAGAAATCTGTGCGCGCCTTCATGTCCTCTTCGAGATTCCGGTAACGTAAGGCCATAATTGCAAAGGACTATATTCAGGTAAGCTCCTATGTATATATCAAAAATCAGATCTAAGCTAGAAAGACAAGAGTTAACTACTGACAGTCTACGCTATCCGATGTGTATAGTTTAGCCTCAGCAGTGAAAGACAACTGAAAATAATATTCAAGTAGTACCTGGCGACAGCAGTGAAGTAAGTGTGAGAGATATACTACACAGTAATCAACAGTAATATTTACCTAAATAAACATTAAAATGCACTGCATACGTGTCAAAATGAACATGGCATATATTAGCATAAAATTGCAAATCAGTCAAGCAGTTAAATCATCAAACACATAAATGTAAATATGATTAAAGTGTCCAATTATCAATAAATGATTAATGATAACACTAAATGATAGATGATGGTAGTTTTCTCATAAGTTCTTATCTGTTATACACTTTTGAAAAGTTATATCTATACTCTGTAACTTCCTCAACTAGAATTAGCTACATCTGATGATAGTCTATTTTGATGACTGAAGATTACAAGAGTTAACTTTGAAAAATCGTTTTGTCTAGGGTCTAGTAGAATCACTATGATTACTAGAATCCTGGTTCAGGATCGCGGACTGGACCCCAATCTGTCAGAAGTCGGGGTGCCCCACCGGCTAGATGAAAGTATTTTTCACTGGCGAGCAACCCCAAATAGTCAGAAACTGACTAGGGACAAAAACTATATGGCTGAACTATAGATTAAGCCCTGAATATCCAACGTACAGCTCCAAGTGGCTCGTTACAAAATGAAATGAACTGTGCTGAATATTCGCCAAGTAATAGGAAAGAGAAGTTTAGCTAAGATAGATGTTTAAGTCTAAATATATGAATATAGACGACTATCTCAGTACAGGTTTTTCTCCCTGACTGCTCCCTTCCTTGGTGTGTAAGTGAACCCCCACCAATGTACACACACAACACGTATGCACAATTGGAAATAAAATATAACGACCGAACTATGAGTTACAATACTACAACATTTATTTATTAATCATAATTATAGACACCTGATGGTTCAATATGAGGATGATGAAATCATATACATATTGATATTGATGACAAATATTACGTAACTTTACTTGTTACTTCATCTATCTGGAACTGTGGTCCAGATCCCCACTCTCCAGTAGACACAAAAAGAAACAGCTTGCCGGTATTCTGACGATCCTGTCAGTCCTGACACTCCTAGTCTTCACTCGTCCTTGAGATCTACAACATAGGTGCTCCTTGTGAGAGCTTGAAAGAAGTCAAGAATGTGTTATATCAGTTCTACATCAGCGCAATCCTAATTAAAACATATAACACAAACATATACAATGACCAGTCTGGCCAAGTTTATCTTCCAGCTCTGCGTTCACCCTCCTCCTTCTCCCTACTGTCTGTAGTCTGGGACGGGCTTTTCAATTGTCTCACACGCCTGTAATGATTACATTTCTGCCGCCCCATGTCCATGTCGCTAATACAGAAATTCTGTGTCGTACAGCCGCTCCGTCCCAATGTTAGTTTAGCAGCTCACAGGGTCGGTAATGGTATTATAATAATGCCGGGTCATCCGGGCTTACAAGCCGTGACCAGTAGCTGTGCCAGGTTTCCATGCATTACCGTGGACGCACGCCCACAATACACTGAGAAAGTTTAGCACCATATACCAATTGTGGGTAAGGTCTGTACCATTACACCTCTGCTTCCAACACAATCATTGGCCAATGTGCCAATGCACAGACAATAGCATAACACTTCATATTGGTAGGGTTGCATATGACAAATCAATATATCAAACATCCAATACACATAAACATATTGATTAAACTAGACATATGATACTTTAACATCATAGCATAATGCACTAGTTAGTTTATGAAATTACACCTACATACATCCAATATATCCGTAAACATTTTATTACTTCAAGATGGACATCTAATGATACTCAACATAATAGCATCAGTCATTATTAATGAGTACTAATATTGTATAGCTACAAAATGAGATATACAACAAGTCTAATTGAAGTGACCACACAGACCAGCTATATTTGCTGAGCTGCCCGGTTTAATCACCTGCTGTTGTAAGAATTAAATAAATAGTCAGTTGACTATATTCTGTACAACAAATGCACACACCAAAAAGAGACTAGTCTAGTTTACAAAGAAATGACCAGCATCTACCAAGACACCTAAAAGTATACTTAGACAATGATATTTATTGAAATAACCTATGTCCGATATAGACTGACTAGTTACTAAGAAATAATTCTCCTAGTTAGATCTAGCAACCTAAGAATCATACATATGACTACCAAACATTGAGCTGGCTGCCTACCTGTTCTGAAGTCAGACTTAATCTAACATAAAACAGGCTAGGGACCCTTATTTAAGCTGAGTCAAGCAGACCGTATTATCTCCTTGGCATTCCCAGCATAAATTCTTCTTATCTCCACCGGACGGTAATTGCACTTATCACTGCAATTGGCCATCACACCTGTGGGTCTGACAATTATTAGCCCACTGAGTCTTATCAGTGATTTCACACCTTGCGCCTCTAGTCTCTACCAGATGGGGTCATCCATCGCGGTTGGGCGATTTCCTAGCTATTCTTATCAGGTGTCATGTCAAGGGAACAATTAGGTTCTGATGGTCAACAGCCAGTTTACAACTCTGTTGGTAAACCAGGTTTGCTTGCGTCATGCCTGGTTGGTTTTAATTACTATTCAGTCCCCTGAGTCTGCCCTCCCGTCTGGCTGGATTGATAAGACTATGAAACTGATCTGGGGGTGACCGGTACTGGTGTCAAATTAACTTCCCAATTAGAAAGCCATTCCTGGTGGTTGTTTACTTGCAGGTTTTGCAAGCTTACGTCAAGACAGTATAGCCTTGAATATAGAGAAAACAGTTTTGTTCGTCTGTTGATCCTCTACATGGCCCATCAAAAGTGAACCGAAAATTGTTCTGGGAAGTAAAGGCTGCCAATTCGTGACAGAGCTTCCCCCTTAAAAAAAAGTTTCTGCCAGAAATCTTTTGTCAAGCACGCCGTACATCCCAGAATAATGCCTAAACACTCTCCGTTCTGTATCTGCCTAAAGGTTTCCAATATTCCTTGTGGCAATGGGTTGTCCTGCATCTGCATAAAGACGTTCCATTTCCATACTGCCAGGCTACTTTGGATGGGTCCTTGTACCTGGTTTTCGGTCGGGATTCTATGCAATAGCTTGGTAAAATCCGGTAATTGTCAGGAGGTTGTAATTTTACCCCTCTGGGAAAGATCACTATGAACGGGATTCGTCTACGCCTGTGGGCGACTGTCTTAGTCCACTCCCTCACGTGATTTAATCCTTTCAGCCGAGGATGTCCCCGTAGTGAAGTCTCGCATAAGCTGGCCACAGCAAAGCTTGTCTCCGTGATTTTCCTCCATCCATTATAGATCCTCAACTGATCCATCAATAACTTCCTTTTGAAAGGAATAATGTTACACATCATGGTCCCATGATATAAATTCAACTGGCGCTTTCCTCCTTCAAAGTTCGGCGTAACAATCTTCCCTCCTCGGTGTCGCGGTTTCTTCCCCACATATTCAGTTAATGGGCTGAGTTTCTCTGCATTAGAGTTTCTTGTACAAACCGTGCTAGAAATTGGAAATTTAGTGTGCCAAGTTGTCCTGCCTTGAGAAATAACATAGTTACTCCAGGGCGATAAAGTGGAGTTACTTTTGAATAAAGTATCCACAAATAGCTGATCTACTCCTATCAAATCGACCTGACTGAAGGATAGATTGAGCCCTAAGAGTGTTGATTCCAAACCACTCTTGACTTCTGTTACTTCAGGTTCCTGTTGCTGGAATTCCCTGATAACTTCAGCTAATGAGATGATAGGCGTTTCTTCCTCCATCTTGTGCAAAGAATTTTCTTCTTTAGCAACTACAGACAATGTTGTCTGCACAATATCAGAGTCCATATTCTGGCTCCTGGCACTTCCCTGTGTTTCCTGAGTCTCCGAACTGGTATACTGTGAGATAACAACTGGAAATGTTTCCTGGTCTGGATGTTCCTCTCTGGTCATGCTTTCATGGGCTAAGTCCAGTTGAGGTAAATCCTGTGATGGGCTGGTGTCTACACAATCCATCACACTACGTAAATCATTTGAACTGATGTCTAGTGTCTTTTCCTGAGCTGCAGCCTCAAAGATCACAAAGGGTTCCGGGTCATCCTTCATCCCACTGTCAGTCAAATTTAATCCCACTTCTTCCTCGTCTGGGCTGAAGGGAATAATAAAGTCGGTTACCTTTCGATCTCCGACCTCCTTAAAAGATGTCCTCATGTCATCTTCCTCTTGAGTTTCACCTCTCATTGAAGTAAAATGAGATTCCTGGGAGTCTTGTACTGGCAAACCGTAGTGCAAACAGTTGTCCTCTGGGTAACTGTTACTAGGTAAATTATCTGAACTGATAATTAGTGACTCTTCCCGCGTTGCAGCAGTGAAATTCACCTGGGATTCTGTTCCTTCCTTCCTCCCTATTTCAGTCAGATGTAATTCCACTTCGTGATTCTGTGAACAGAAGGGAATGTGAGAATCGGCTAGGTCTCCGCCTGCGACCTCATTAAAGGTTGTCTTCAGTTCCTCTTTCTCTCGAGATTCATTTCTCGTAGCATTACAGTGGTTTTCCTGAAGGTCCTCTACTGTCAAACGACTATTGCCGTGGTGCAAACAGTTATCACGTTTGTGACTGTTTGAAATGCCCTTGGACCGTTTTTTCTTCCCTCTTTTCCGTTTAGGACTGGGTCGAATGAGAACCTGTAGTTCCCGGTCCACTACCTCTGATTCCGCGGTGGGTGGCAAAGATGTCCCTTCCTTCCTGGTTGGGTGAGCATCCGTATCTCCTACCTTATGTTCCGCTAGAAAGGTTAGCTTCTCCACATTGACTGTTTCCATATGCTGTTTATTAATCTCTGCTTCTTCAGTTTTGCTACGCTCTTGTGCTCCAAAGAACTCATCATTTTCTTTAAACATAATTTCTTCTTCTTGGTCCCACCATTCTAACTCAGCTATGATATACATTTCTAGTTGCTCCCCCTTTAAGCCTTTTCGTATGCCCCACCCTCTCGCGGACTCTGAGAAATCTGTGCGCGCCTTCATGTCCTCTTCGAGATTCCGGTAACGTAAGGCCATAATTGCAAAGGACTATATTCAGGTAAGCTCCTATGTATATATCAAAAATCAGATCTAAGCTAGAAAGACAAGAGTTAACTACTGACAGTCTACGCTATCCGATGTGTATAGTTTAGCCTCAGCAGTGAAAGACAACTGAAAATAATATTCAAGTAGTACCTGGCGACAGCAGTGAAGTAAGTGTGAGAGATATACTACACAGTAATCAACAGTAATATTTACCTAAATAAACATTAAAATGCACTGCATACGTGTCAAAATGAACATGGCATATATTAGCATAAAATTGCAAATCAGTCAAGCAGTTAAATCATCAAACACATAAATGTAAATATGATTAAAGTGTCCAATTATCAATAAATGATTAATGATAACACTAAATGATAGATGATGGTAGTTTTCTCATAAGTTCTTATCTGTTATACACTTTTGAAAAGTTATATCTATACTCTGTAACTTCCTCAACTAGAATTAGCTACATCTGATGATAGTCTATTTTGATGACTGAAGATTACAAGAGTTAACTTTGAAAAATCGTTTTGTCTAGGGTCTAGTAGAATCACTATGATTACTAGAATCCTGGTTCAGGATCGCGGACTGGACCCCAATCTGTCAGAAGTCGGGGTGCCCCACCGGCTAGATGAAAGTATTTTTCACTGGCGAGCAACCCCAAATAGTCAGAAACTGACTAGGGACAAAAACTATATGGCTGAACTATAGATTAAGCCCTGAATATCCAACGTACAGCTCCAAGTGGCTCGTTACAAAATGAAATGAACTGTGCTGAATATTCGCCAAGGAATAGGAAAGAGAAGTTTAGCTAAGATAGATGTTTAAGTCTAAATATATGAATATAGACGACTATCTCAGTACAGGTTTTTCTCCCTGACTGCTCCCTTCCTTGGTGTGTAAGTGAACCCCCACCAATGTACACACACAACACGTATGCACAATTGGAAATAAAATATAACGACCGAACTATGAGTTACAATACTACAACATTTATTTATTAATCATAATCATAGACACCTGAAGGTTCAATATGAGGATGATGAAATCATATACATATTGATATTGATGACAAATATTACGTAACTTTACTTGTTACTTCATCTATCTGGAACTGTGGTCCAGATCCCCACTCTCCAGTAGACACAAAAAGAAACAGCTTGCCGGTATTCTGACGATCCTGTCAGTCCTGACACTCCTAGTCTTCACTCGTCCTTGAGATCTACAACATAGGTGCTCCTTGTGAGAGCTTGAAAGAAGTCAAGAATGTGTTATATCAGTTCTACATCAGCGCAATCCTAATTAAAACATATAACACAAACATATACAATGACCAGTCTGGCCAAGTTTATCTTCCAGCTCTGCGTTCACCCTCCTCCTTCTCCCTACTGTCTGTAGTCTGGGACGGGCTTTTCAATTGTCTCACACGCCTGTAATGATTACATTTCTGCCGCCCCATGTCCATGTCGCTAATACAGAAATTCTGTGTCGTACAGCCGCTCCGTCCCAATGTTAGTTTAGCAGCTCACAGGGTCGGTAATGGTATTATAATAATGCCGGGTCATCCGGGCTTACAAGCCGTGACCAGTAGCTGTGCCAGGTTTCCATGCATTACCGTGGACGCACGCCCACAATACACTGAGAAAGTTTAGCACCATATACCAATTGTGGGTAAGGTCTGTACCATTACACCTCTGCTTCCAACACAATCATTGGCCAATGTGCCAATGCACAGACAATAGCATAACACTTCATATTGGTAGGGTTGCATATGACAAATCAATATATCAAACATCCAATACACATAAACATATTGATTAAACTAGACATATGATACTTTAACATCATAGCATAATGCACTAGTTAGTTTATGAAATTACACCTACATACATCCAACATATCCGTAAACATTTTATTACTTCAAGATGGACATCTAATGATACTCAACATAATAGCATCAGGCATTATTAATGAGTACTAATATTGTATAGCTACAAAATGAGATATACAACAAGTCTAATTGAAGTGACCACACAGACCAGCTGTATTTGCTGAGCTGCCCGGTTTAATCACCTGCTGTTGTAAGAATTAAATAAATAGTCAGTTGACTATATTCTGTACAACAAATGCACACACCAAAAAGAGACTAGTCTAGTTTACAAAGAAATGACCAGCATCTACCAAGACACCTAAAAGTATACTTAGACAATGATATTTATTGAAATAACCTATGTCCGATATAGACTGACTAGTTACTAAGAAATAATTCTCCTAGTTAGATCTAGCAACCTAAGAATCATACATATGACTACCAAACATTGAGCTGGCTGCCTGCCTGTTCTGAAGTCAGAATTAATCTAACATAAAACAGGCTAGGGACCCTTATTTAAGCTGAGTCAAGCAGACCGTATTATCTCCTTGGCATTCCCAGCATAAATTCTTCTTATCTCCACCGGACGGTAATTGCACTTATCACTGCAATTGGCCATCACACCTGTGGGTCTGACAATTATTAGCCCACTGAGTCTTATCAGTGATTTCACACCTTGCGCCTCTAGTCTCTACCAGATGGGGTCATCCATCGCGGTTGGGCGATTTCCTAGCTATTCTTATCAGGTGTCATGTCAAGGGAACAATTAGGTTCTGATGGTCAACAGCCAGTTTACAACTCTGTTGGTAAACCAGGTTTGCTTGCGTCATGCCTGGTTGGTTTTAATTACTATTCAGTCCCCTGAGTCTGCCCTCCCATCTGGCTGGATTGATAAGACTGTGAAACTGATCTGGGGTTGACCGGTACTGGTGTCAAATTAACTTCCCAATTAGAAAGCCATTCCTGGTGGTTGTTTACTTGCAGGTTTTGCAAGCTTACGTCAAGACAGTATAGCCTTGAATATAGAGAAAACAGTTTTGTTCGTCTGTTGATCCTCTACATGGCCCATCAAAAGTGAACCGAAAATTGTTCTGGGAAGTAAAGGCTGCCAATTCGTGACAGATAGTGCAGATTGAGTATTAGAAATATACTTTGCATATGAATCTTTGAAATGATGAGTATCCGTGCCTTTGTCTGAGAGGTGTTAATTTTGAGGAGCTCCCTGCTTCCAGATAAAATAGTTATATCAGCAGCAGCATCATTGTGCCAGCATCATCATGGTCTCAGTATCATCATCCCAACATTATCATCACCTCAGCATCATCATTATCATCACGTCAGCATCATTATTATCATGACCTCAGCATCATCATTATCATCATCTCAACATCATCATTATTATCTCAGCTTCATCATTATCATCACTTCAGCATCATCATTTGCATCACCTCAGCATCAGCATCATTATCCCCTCAGCATCATTATCATCATCATCTCAGCATCACCATTATCGTCACCTCGGCGGCATCATTATCATCATATCAGCATCATCATTGTCTCACCATCTCTGTAGTTCACCGAGTTTAAACCCAGACATTTGATATCAGTTTAATTACATTGAAAACACGATGTTTTTGAAAACGTTTCTTTCGGCAGAGCCACAGAAGAAGCTGCTGACAGCTATAATAAACACATACCATATCCTTGACAAATAACGGCAATCAGTGTTTGTGTCGAGTTGTTTCGTGCAATCGGAACAATTACGGCATTTTGTGTGTTTTTACCATGCAATGGTCTAGATATTAAGCCGGCTTGTTAATGAAATCACTTGTGAATTACGGTGATTATGTCACGAGCACGGTGGGACTAGGGTTCGACATCTCCTTTCGTCGACCTCTAAATGAGGGGGAAAGTTGCCATCTGTTCCTCCGTGCATACAGGCCTGCAACAGGTGATGATCCTAGCACATTACAGGCATGTCCCTGCTTCTAGGATATAGAGACTTGTGTTCTAATGACCCAAAGAGCTATGTCCACAGTAGCCTAACTACTGGCAGGGACTGCCACGTCGGACAGGTCATGGGATGAAGACGAGACCAGTAACAACCAAAGGCAAAGGGAGACAATCGCGAAGTAAAAGCTTATTTAAATCTGAGTTCCTGGCCCGCGGTCTTGTAGAAATATGTGTTGACGTAACTATAAAAAGAGTCGACTTCATTGCACCGGGTTTTATCCCATATGGCTCGGTCTCTTTCCGTAGCACAGACAGCGTCGCACAAAGCACGAACTCCGTAGCTTTTAGCGACGACCCACAGGAGTCTCCGAAACATTTAACTCGTAAACCGAAGGGCGCGGCCCGGAATCGAACCAACAACAGTCGGAACACGAGTCAAACGGCTTGACCACTTCGTCACAGAGACTCCCTAACGTAACTATGGTGTAGAAAAATAGGAAAAGACAATATAAATAATTCTAGATAGATAAATACGTACACATGAGTAGATAAATACGTACATATGAGTATAGCACCTTATGCTTAATACGAATTAAGGCGTGTAAAGGGGTAATTTATTTACTAACTTATAAACGTGCATTCATTCATTCAACGAATTGTCCTGTGCAACAATGTCCCTTATAATAAATCTTTTGAGATGTTATCTGCCATAAATCGTATGCCCTGCGTAACTGTCTTTTCTAGACATTCACGTATGTTTACATGATCCAAATATTTCATTCTTCTCATATGTGTCTTAATAACCAGTCTTCTTTCATATTAATTTATTGTTTGTATCTACGTTATTACATTTTCGGAAAATCAAATTATCATTATTTTGAAGTTTTCATCCATGCGATGTGTTTATGATGAAGATTTATATCTCGATGACGACTGCTTAGTAAATATAACAATCAGGAATAGATCTATGTATTTATAAATCTCTTTCAATACTCGGAGATGACGGATGGCACTTCGTACTTGTGCAGCAGCAGTGGTCGAGTAACCCCAGCCACATCCTGCAACAGTTTTTGGGACTTCTGCTACATTTCCAAGTACCAACAACCTTTCTCTTCCTGGACTCCTTTACACAATCCAGTGGTGCCCACTCTATGACCACGAGCAGCATGACGATGGAGGTGATGGCAGTTACACAGGCTTTCATATGGCTGGAATCACAGCATTATACCAACGTGTGTGTACTAAGTGATTCAATGAGCATGATTCAGAAGGTCGAAGCTGGATCTGTACGTAGACAGTGGACTGAGTCGCTGCGGAAGTCTGTTGTCTGCAAAGTCACCTTCATCTTCGTCCCGGGACATGCAGGAGTCGAGGGAAATGAACGAGCTGACAAACTGGCTGGCTTTGCACCCCCTGTAGATGGCCAGCCCATGGATCGTGCAGATGTTATTAACGTCCTTAAAGATATGGCGAGAACAGAGGACTTTGACGTCAGTGATTCCACATCGCTGTCCAGGATGAAAGACCTGGGAGTAAGAATCGGCACAGCCAGACGCGAGAGGTACATCGGGAAACAAAGCGTCTCGTCAATCAACACAGAACTGGCACTATTAGCCACCGGACGCTGATGAATATGCTGGGGGAGGATCTGAGCACCTATGGACATGTCCGGAGTGCAGCGAAGATACCCCAACTGATAACTGATGATGACCTAGGTACTGGGCTGTGTACCTGCCATCTTCTTCACAGCCTTTCTAGGTGAGCCACAATACTCCTGTGTAACACTTATATTCAAGGACGAATGTTTGTGTTGTTTTTCTACTCCTATCCTGTTGAACCTCAGAGGAGAAGTTCTAATCAGGGCCCACCCCAGCCTCAGATTAATAATCCCGTGACCCATTTTTTTTTTCAGAATGACAATTTTATTGCAGCCAAGCTAGATGCAGCAACACATACATTGCATCGCTAAATGGATACAAAGGCCAAACTCCAGAATTTTATAGATGACACCATGGGCTTAGTACGCCTCAAGTGTCACTTCTCGGCATTGTATCTGGTTGTGTTTTCTGTCTGCTTACGAACCCCCTGAGGGATAGGTACATTCTGCTTCACCTTGCGAGCGAGCTTGCTTTTTATTTTAAATGTTTTGTATGCTCCTATTTTCCATAATTATCACCACCTCATCATCATCATCTCATTCCTTTCTGATCTGCAGCAGTGGCCCAATCAGCCACATTTCGGATATTAATTTAAAAGGGTATCTTCACAACTCTCGATTATATAGCCTGTCAGGGACTTATATGTAAGCAATAGTGTAAGTGCCGGTATGTAAGAGAGAGTCAGTGTAAGCATAGCTGAGGTCAAGGGCAGTAGGAGACATCACGGCTTGGCTAACGGACGGTCAAGCAAGAAGCCCGTGAACAGACCCACGTGATGTGGAAAGGTCAAGGAGGACGGAAGGGGTAGTGTGTGTGAGACAGCGGATAGAGACGGACGTGTGGAGAATAGCGAGAGATAGAACGATCGAACGAGAGAGTTGTGACGGATAGATGGAGATGAATGTTGTGTATTGATATTCGAGGAATGTACTAACTGTGATATGTGTGAGATGATGTGAGACTGTGATTGCGAATGATCATGCGGGTGACAGTGTAAATATCGCCCATGTGAGCTAGCGCATGGCTGCTGGTGTTGAACGATTGTTTGAGCGTGAAGTGCGACCATGTTGTCAGCCTGTAATATATATTGTAATAAATGTTGTTCAGGAGAAAGCTCCTGCGAGTTTCCGATTGCATTCATGTGTTATTAGTATATGTGTCGTAGATGTTGTAATTTGCCTGTCCAAGTCCAGTGAGCTAGAAGGAGCAAATAGTTAGGACTCTGACAGGTATAATGGTGTCAGAGGTACACACGAACCACATACCCAAGTAAAACGCATAAAAGAACGCTACTTATATAAAGAAGAAGATCAAGTGCATAATTTTGTAAAAAGGTGTAAATCGGAGATTTGTTAACAAAATCAGAACGAAAATAACATCATTTCTTTCCACAGCAGGTTTCAATTCTACAAAGCGACCGACGTAACCAGAACAGGTCAACGGTAACCAGCACGAGAATCACGTTCCTGTACATCAAGCGTTCGAGTAAACAGCAGATAAAGATAAGTTGATTAATTTTGATTGCTAAGTACCCAAATCTGCATTCTTTGATTTGCTTGTATAAATACCATCATTAGTAGATTTGAATATTAAGGAACAGAAAATGATGTCAGATGATGAACACAGCCCAGATCTATCACACTTCTGGGGCATAAATCATTACAGAAAGTTGCAAGATTTTTTCGAGAGTACACGGGCACAAGACCAAGCAAATTGTAATAGAAAACATGACCTAATACGTGATTGGACACAGAAATTTGAAAAGAAAATGCAAGACTACAAAATCCCAAAAGATTATTGGAGTGTATGGTACACAGCATACGTACCAATAAAAGATAGAAAACTATCGGAGATCACACCAGATTTGTCAAGTAATGACTATGAATATTATAAAACAAAAATATTAAAACACTATCTAACCTCTTTCGAGACCCTAAAAGTAGAGGTACAAAATTTGAAACCAGCCACAGACTAGTCATTCACCCAGTATATAAAGGAAATAGAAGAATTTCTCATAAAGCTAACATTTGAAATTAAACATACAGACAACAATCAAGAAGCAATAAATTTCTTGCTAGTGGAAAAACTAAAAGCAACACTCCAAGCCGAATGCGGAAAATACTTAGAAGAACACAACACAGAACCTATCAAAAACTTACTAGAAAAATGCCGCGAATATTACAACCAAAGTTTGAACCTGGTTAAGAACACCCAACAGAAAAGTACTGTGAAAGCAACGGCATCTGTAGCCACAGATTGTCAAAATAAATCACAGAAAACAAAACCAGTACTGTGCAAACATTGTAGCACTCCACATACAGAAAATGGAATATGCGATAAGAATCCCACTTATCAAGAATACCTAATTACTATTATAGCACAAAAACTGGGGAAGGTAAACCAAAGGAAATATAGAACAAAATGTCATTTTTGCCTCGCGTATGGCCACAGACGTTTTGAATGTGAAGGAGTAAAAAGAATACAGAAAGCAAAAGCAAATGCATCCATAAACATTACAACAGACAGTTCAGCAAAGAACTTAGGAAAAGTAAACATCACAGAGAAGAAAGCAAGACCAAACACTGCAAATTCAGAACAGACTGAGTTTTACCTAACAGACTTCGTACCATATTTTAATAATGTTGTTAATATCACTCA
The DNA here is from genome assembly GCA_963921405.1 of Cepaea hortensis. Lineage (NCBI taxonomy): Eukaryota > Metazoa > Mollusca > Gastropoda > Stylommatophora > Helicidae > Cepaea > Cepaea hortensis. Next base: position 15,512,923 of record OY992876.1, read on the forward strand.
GCCTCATTCCTTATTTAAAGACGGCAATACTCAACACGAAAGTGAGGAAATGTACAAAACCTCCAGACTATCGGTAGGAAAGCTAACATTCCATGAGGGATACATTAATGACACAGTATGCACATGTGTACGCGACACAGGGTCCTGTCTTATCGGTCTTCGGAAGACCCTAGCTGATCCTAAAGACTACCTAGATGAGTACATCTATTGCAGAACTGTTTCAGGGACAATAGAGAAATATTCTATGGCATGGGCCAATATAAAATCACCGTTCCTATCAGGCAGAGTAACTTGCGCATTATTAGACAATCCATGCTGTGATTTATTAATTGGAAATGTATTAAATGTAATAGACCACACAGAGGCCACAACCAGACACGGCAGAAAGTTAACACCACAACAAACACTGCCTTACCTACACCACTCATCATACAACAACATGATGAACAAACCAAAGTACCACACCATACCAAAGTGATTACCATCTCACAACAAGAAAAAACAGAAACTGGTGTGTGTCAACAAAGAAAAGAAAGTACAGATAATAAGCATTTCACAAGGGCGAAAAAAGATCAAAAATCATCATGGTACATACTATACCCCCTGTACCCCCTGTTAACTACACACATGCCCAAGTGCACACAATGGATGATTCTACTCGCACTACTCATGTTAAATGCAAAACAAATGTCTTCACAAATAATTTTATTCACACATCATCATGACGCAACACAGATGATATTGCTCATGACAAAACAGCTAACTTTAGGGAAGACAATATCAAGATATACAGAATACGTCAATAATCGGGTCAGAAAGAAGAAATGCCAAACATTTCAGCACCACAATGAACATTGAACACTGATAATTTAATTCCGTGTGCATAACTTTCACAGGACAATAACAGTATCCTATATGTGTATAAAGGCAGCGACGATGAATATTTTATTGTAAATGTATTGACTATATTACATCCAATGTCTAATTTTATTATTATATTAGTTAGTAGTGTTAGAATATGATGTGAAAATATAAACGTAAGTACAGTGAAAAAGGTATAAAGTGTAATGCTGAGAATCAACGCCTGGCAATCCCAGTACGCGGGTGTTACCAATCTTGCTTTCGCGTATGGTGGATAGCCCGACGAATGACGCTTAGCAATAGTGGTACAGAAGTAACATCAAAATATTGTAACAAAAAGGAACATACCAACAGGGTGATGCCAACCAAAGAGATTAATAAGAACTCTCCACAACAGTAAACGAGGTGTACCCAAAAAGGGAAACAACTCACGGTCTGACATAAGATGAGGTAAGGGAGACTATTATATACATGAAGTATATTCCAACCATGACCACAACAGTGACATAGTGTGCTCATAAAGAATCGATGAGGGTGCATTAAATAGAGACGAGGGGGACCACGTCTGAATAGAGAGAAAATTTAAGAATGCTGTAAGAGGAAGTTGTAGCCTTATTCCAGGCGTGAATCAATGGAGAATCCTTAAACCAGCATAGCCACAATAACTATGAGATGATAATGCACAGTGAATCGATTGCGAAACATGAACAGAATGTAATGTCACGGAGTGGGGATTGAAGAATATAATGAGGTATGTAAAGTAAACCCAACCAGAACATTTGCCAGACCACGACAAAACCTTGAGAGAAACCTCAGTACTGAAAAAGAGAGAAGAATAGTAATTTAATCTCGGAAAAAAAAAGATCAGAGCAAAAAGGGACGCAAGCGTAGACTTATGATCATATAATCCCCTGACAAGGTTAGAAAGATGTACCAAGAGTAACAACAGCAGAATGTGTCACATTTCCAAGAGAAAGTGCCACATTGTTTGTGCGGGGGGAGAGTGTCAGGGGCTTATATGTAAGCAATAGTGTAAGTGCCGGTATGTAAGCGAGAGTCAGTGTAAGCATAGCTGAGGTCAAGGGCAGTAGGAGACATCACGGCTTGGCTAACGGACGGTCAAGCAAGAAGCCCGTGAACAGACCCACGTGATGTGGAAAGGTCAAGGAGGACGGAGGCAGTGTGTGTGTGAGACAGCGGATAGAGACGGACGTGTGAAGAATAGCGAGAGATAGAACGATCGAACGAGAGAGTTGTGACGGATAGATGGAGATGAATGTTGTGTATTGATATTCGAGGAATGTACTAACTGTGATATGTGTGAGATGATGTGAGACTGTGATTGCGAATGATCATGCGGGTGACAGTGTAAATATCGCCCATGTCCCCTCTGCTGTGTGTCCACCGTGACGAGGTAGAGGGGCTTGTGCGTCCCAATGACCCCAAGAGCTATGCCGACAGTAGCACAGCTACTGGTAGGGCCACCCATGTCGGACAGGTCAAGGGAGAGGGACCAGACGAAGAGACACACAAACCTGCTGCCTTGTAGGTAGACTGGGGACAGTCAAAGGCTAGGGAAAGCATCCCGAATAAATGCTTGTCGAAATCGGATGTACTGAGCCACAGGCTTGACAAAGCAGTGCAACGTAAAACCTGCTGCCTTGTAGGTAGACTGGGGACAGTCAAAGGCTAGGGAAAGCATCCCGAATAAATGCTTGTCGAAATCGGATGTACTGAGCCACAGGCTTGACAAAGCAGTGCAACGTAACTTAATTCATGATGTCACAAATCAAAATTAATCGTTATGGTGCTAATCCCGTGAAGTCCCATCAGGCGGCGATAGTGCCGGGCCCCCTGCCTCGAGGGGGTCCACCCATGACTACTGGTGGTCACCTTCCCCTGTGCTGTGGAGTCAAGGCACAGAGGAGTAGGTTAAGAGCTATTGACCAAATACCCCGGACACTCAACATACTACAGTGGAATGCCGAAGGAGTTTACAAGAAGAAAGACTCCCTAACACAGCGTCTTCATAAAGATAGAATAGATGTGGCATGCATTCAAGAGACACACCTCAACGCCAATCACAAATTCTCAGTCAGAGGATATCAGGCCACACGTTTCGACCGTGAAGGACACAAAGGAGGAGTTCTAATACTTACACGAAATACAATACCTTGCAGCGAAGTATCTGTGATCTCTGACAACCAAACGGAAATTATAGGTGTTGATATAATGATAAAGGACGTGAAAATAAGAATCTACAATCTGTATAGCCCAGCAGATAAGGACCTTACACTCTCAAACATGAAAATAACTGACACAAACTGCATTATTGTCGGAGACTTTAATAGCCGTTCAGAAAGATGGGGATACCCAGATACTGACAAAAGAGGAGAAGAATTGGAGGACTGGGAAATAGACTCAAATCTCCATCTACTCAACAAAGCGGATGACACACCGAGCTTCTACTCCAGAAGATGGCTTACCACTTCTACTCCAGACTTAGCTTTCTGCACAGGAGACATCCTCCACAAAATTGATCGCCTTGTGCTGGACCAATTAGCAGGTAGTGACCACAGACCAATCAAGCTTGTAATGAATATGGAGTATGTTCCACAGGAGCAAAAGCCCTTGCCCCGCTGGAATTACAAACGAGCAGATTGGGACAGATTTGCCATATTAACAGACAAATATTGTGAAAACATAAATACACGATATGGCAACATAAAGCAAATGGTGGAAAGTCTAAACAGAGCGATAATACAGGCAGCCACGGAGTCCATTCCAAGAGGAGCGAGGAAAAATTACAAACCATACTGGACTGAAGAACTACAAAGTTTGGAGGACAAAGTTGAAGATGCCAGGAAGACAGCAGAGAGAGAACAAACAATTGAAGCGAACATCTCTCTCAAAGCCATCTCAGCAAAATATAAAAGAACAGTAAATCAAACAACAAGAGATTGTTGGAGGGAAAAAACAGAAAACCTGAATTTTGACAGGGATGGAAACAAACTATGGAAACTAGTGAAAGCCATGAACAATGAAGGACCTAGCAACAAACAAATAACAATTAAACAAGGAAATGCCTTGCTTACAGGAAAAAAGGCTGCAAATGCACTAATGGAACACTATGCAAATGCAAACCACATTGATATTACAACCGAACAGAAGAAAGCAATCAAAGATAAACAGATACATCATACAAATACAGAGACAGCAGCAGAATATATGATGGCAAATCTAACAATGGAAGAAATGGAACAGGCAATGAATACCCTAAAAAAGAAGAAATCACCAGGAAAGGATGGAATCACAAATGAAATGCTAATAGGACTAGGCACTAAGGCAAAAAAGAAACTACTAGCAGTCCTAAATTACAGCTGGAAGAGGGGAATAGTCCCACAGGCATGGAAAGAAGCTATACTAATACCAATCCCAAAGAAAGGAAAAGACCTGGAAGAACCAAATGGCTATCGACCTATCAGTCTACTTAGCTGTGTAGGAAAATTAATGGAACGCATTATCAATGGCAGGCTAACATGGCATCTGGAAGAAAACAAACTCTTAACACCACACCAAGCAGGATTCAGAAAGTACAGATCCACTGAAGATCAAATAACCTATATAGCTCAGGAAATAGAGGATGCCTTTCAAGAGAAAAAGCACACACTAGCAGTCTGGATAGATTTAGAAAAAGCATTTGATAAAGTATGGAAGGAAGGACTGAAAGTAAAACTGCAAAACATGCATGTTTGTGGAAAAATGTATAAATGGATCAGCCACTACCTTGAGAACAGAACTGCCAGGACAAAAGTACAAGGACAAACCAGCAAAATGATGCTGTTGGAGCAAGGTGTCCCTCAAGGAGGAGTTCTTTCACCAACATTATTCCTAGCATATATAAACGACATCACAGAAAATTTTCCAGCCAGAGTACACACATCATCCTTTGCAGATGACCTAGCCATATGGACATCTGAAGAATATATTAGTACAGCTAACAGCAGAATACAGCAAGCCTTATTAGCACTAGAGGACTGGTCAAAATCATGGCTAGTGAAGATAAGTGAGGAGAAAACAACATGCACAGTGTTCTCCCTCTCAAATAAAACTCAACAACCTAAGCTGGTATTGAATGGAAAAATATTGCGCCATGAAGAAAATCCAAACTATCTCGGAGTCACCTTTGATCGTCGCCTGACATGGAAAACACAGGTTGAGAAAAATCGAACAAGAGCAAGGCAAAGAATGGCAATCATGAAAAAGCTTGCTGGTACAACGTGGGGAGCAGATGAGAAAGTTCTCAAGAAGTTATATACTGGACGGGTGAGGCCAGTACTGGAATATGGCATTGCAGCTTGGGCAACAGCAGCTAAGTCAAACTTTAACAAAATAAGTAGAGTCCAAAATCAAGGAATGCGAATCATAACTGGAAGCCTGAAGACAACGCCTATTAATGAACTTGAAAAGATCACTTGTTTACAACCAATGCAGGATAGAAGAGATAGCAGAGCCCAGCAACAAGCAGAAAAATTTAGAAGATTGACAGACCACCCTATGTATAAAAGGTTTAGTGGTTTTGGAAAGGGACGACTGAAGCGTAGCAACTTTGTAGAAACTGCAAAACGAAAAATTAGGGCAGATCCCATACTTAACATATCAACAGTCAAACCTATTTACAATGCAGACAAGTTCCCAGCTTGGAGACAGCAGCAACTGCCTGAGATGATAGAAAACATTCCTGGTATTGAGAAAAAGAACACTCAGCATGAAACCGAAAGAAGAGAAATAACCCTAAACTACATAAAAGAACATTACCCAAGCAGCAATTGGACCCATGCATATACAGATGGATCAGCCAAAAATTCAATAGAGAATGGAGGAGGAGGAATTCTCCTAAATTTAAAAAATGGAGTGAAAAAAACACATTCAGTGGCAACTGGAAAGTTTTCAAGTAACTTCAAAGCGGAGGTAGAGGCTCTGAAAACTGCAGCAGAAATGCTCTTGATGGAGGAAAATAAAGAGAAGCAAATAGCTATCTTCACAGATGCAAAGTCAGCTGTCTCAATACTGAAGAGCAATAACAGCACAGAAATAGCTGACCTAAGAGCAGCACTCCATGGTCTATGCCAGAAATCCAAAAAAGTTGTAATACAGTGGATCCCATCACATTGCAGTATACCTGGAAATGAAGAGGCTGACAGACTGGCAAAAGAGGGCGGACGACTACCACAGCCTGACATAGACATAACCTATAACGAGACAAAGAGGTTGATAAAAAGCACCTATAGAACCAAATGGGAATCAGAGCATCCAGGCCACCAGAAGGATGATGCATATTACAAACTCGACAGAAGAGAACAAGTAGCAATCTTCAGACTCCGCACAGGACATAACAGGTTGAAATACCACTTGTTCAATAAACTAAAGATAGGAGATACCGATGAATGTAATTGTCGAACTGGAAAAATGACAGCAAAACATTTGCTTCAGGATTGCCCAATATATGCAGAACAGAGAAAGATATTTTGGCCCACACCTGCTTCATTTGAGGACAAGCTCTATGGAGATATCAACAAGCTCAAGTTGACCGTAGCTTACTTTAACTACATACAGGTTGACATTTAAAGGTGTATGAAGAAGTATTCAGACTGCCACACTTCATACCACAGGTATGTCGGTTACAAAAGCCTCCCAGAGGCATGAAATGGAATATTTCTGGATAGGAGATCCATTACGTGGAAAGTCCGAACCAAAAGCTCACTGTGTGGGCTTTCAAAAAAGGTGGAAAAAGTGTCCTAGTGGCACGAAATGGAATATTGCTTGGATAGCAAATCCATTATGTGGAAAGTCCGAATCAAAAGCTCACTGTGTGGGCTTTCAAAAAAGGTGGAAAAGTGTCCTAGTGGCACGAAATGGAATATTGTTCGGATAGCAAATCCATTGTGCGGAAAGTCCGAATCGAAAGCTCACTGTGTGGATGTCATCTGCACACTGCATTCTTCTGGTTTCCGGTAGAACAGCCTATGGTGAACGGAAGGCCCAATATACGGAAGTGAGGCTAAGCAGCCATGTGCAGGACGTGACGATTCCTTGGGTGAGCCCAGTACCAGAGCGCTGTGTGTTGGCTCTGCAAGTATGGAAGCCTCCTTGGATGGCGGGGAATGCCCATGGTCTGCCCCTGCCTTCCCTTGAGGGCTGACCAGGATCTCTTAGGCTGTTCTATATGGGCCAGCTAGGATGGGAGATAACACCACAACAGTGAGAGTCAAACGTCCTAAGAAACCCCCGGGAAGGTTAACCCGGTCAACAAATGCCCGCAGAGGTCGGATGTGTCGGCCTAACGGCGCAGGAGCGCGGCTCTGCTGTAAACAGGCACAACGCAGTCACATCCGGGAAAAAACTCCGGATGAACGAAGAAGAAGAAGATATCGCCCATGTGAGCTAGCGCATGGCTGCTGGTGTTGAACGATTGTTTGAGCGTGAAGTGCGACCATGTTGTCAGCCTGTAATATATATTGTAATAAATGTTGTTCAGGAGAAAGCTCCTGCGAGTTTCCGATTGCATTCATGTGTTATTAGTATATGTGTCGTAGATGTTGTAATTTGCCTGTCCAAGTCCAGTGAGCTAGAAGGAGCAAATAGTTAGGACTCTGACAAGCCATCACCCCCAACCCGTTCACCCTCAAGGAGAAGTTATATTAGGGTCCATCCCTGGCTCAGACTAATAATCCCGTAACTGAGTCAGCCACAAATAATGGCTGATAACGGTTTTACCCACACAGGATACGAATATGAATGTCCTTTGTTTTTTATTAAACAACTTTGGCCTTTACAGGCCAGCCAAAGAATAATGAGTCAACAAAATTTACTGATATGTTTCCAAAGTGTGCAGGTTTTTCATAACACATGTCTGCCAGAATTCTGCTACAGTAAATATGCATGCAGTAGTAATAACTCTAAAGCGGAGCAAGCGCTACAGAATGCTTCCGATCAACAGAGAGGCCCTCATTGTCGGCTGTTTTGGCCCGTGCTAAATAATGTGTAATATCTGATATTCTTTATAATTTCGCGATCCGAAGTCGGACGATGATATAAAGAAATTGACGAATATTACCTCCCCTTTCAGATTAATACCCGAAATGGCGCTGATTATTAATTTGGGGTGAGGATGGGCACTAACTATAACAACATATGAGTTATAATAAATAATGATATAATCTTTAAGTCATTTTCAAAGTTTTCATAAAAACATTGCATCTATTTAAATAGTGAACATTTTCTAACTCATCTTTTTATTTTGGAAGAGGGCTGCAGTGATCCAACTAAGGAAGAACGGACTTATCTTGAGTTCAAGAAGCTGAAGCATTAGAAAATCCAATGGTACTCTGTTGTACGCGTCCTTCAGATCAATCGCTGCAGCAAAGGTTTCAATGCCTGAGTGGAAACCTTCATTAACATCTTGAGCAAAAAGTGCTGCATTGGTCCAGGTTTCTCTTTTTGGACGGTATCCTCCCAGGGTGGGTGGGAAAACACCTTGCTTCTCTACCTGGCTTGATATTTTTCTGGCAATTAACTTCTCCAGCAGTTTGCCTATTGTATTCTGCATGATTATTACTCGATTTCCCTGAATTTCTGTGTGGTCTTTGCCAGGCCTTCGGCAAGGGAATCAGATAGCTATGTTACCACTCCTCCTTGATGCTAGCACTCCCTATACTGTTGTTGTACACGTCTTCTCGTTTCTCTAGCTCGTTGTCGGTACACCTATTGATGTCGTCGTATCTTATGCCATCTCGCCGTGAAGCGCCTTGATTTCTTTCACTGTCACTGTGTCTTCATCCGAAATGTTCTGGGTCTTACACCTATCTGAGGTGACCTACTTGGCAAGATTTCGGCCTCCCATGTCTGTCTAGTAACTCTAGTTGCTCTGCTCTAGATAGCGTTCAAAGAGGGCTTTGCCCTTGTTCTCGTCAGTCCTCTGCCAGATGAGGTCAGCATCTTGGAAGTCAGAAATGCTCTTATTTTTAACTGCCTCACTCATGCTTTTATGTAGTCGACAGAACAATTTCAGTGACTTGTCTGTGCTTACTCTTTGACACACCTCTGCCCATTTTCCACCTTTTAACCACCTTAACCAGTTTTTTAAAATAGGTTCCATCTGTGACTCAGAGTAATAATCTTGTGATTGAGTCAGCCACAAATAGCGGCTGATCAAGGTTTTACCCACGCAGGATATTAATTTCAAGGTCTTTTTTATATTAAACAACTTTGGCCTTTACAGGCCAGCCAAAAAAGTAGAGGTAACTGTTATGACTATAATGTGTTGTTTGATGGTTTGTGTTTCTGTTTCTGACACATTTCTGTCAGATTTATGCTGCAGGAAATATACATGCAGTGATAAAAAAAACTACCGCGGAGCAAGCCCGACAGAAGGTTTCCGATCATCAGAAATGCCCTCAATGTCGTCTGTTTCGGCCCGTTTACCTCCATGCTAAATAATGTGTAATATTTGATTATCTTTATATATTCTGCGATCCAAAGTCGGACGATGATATCAAGATAATGACGAATATTACCTCCCTTGGACAACAAACCATTTCAGATTAAT
>OY992876.1:15527391-15659891 GCA_963921405.1 Cepaea hortensis
CGATAAACGTAAGTGGTCATGTTTCGCCATCTCACACCATCACCAGTATCGTTGATCAACCCTGTGTTCTTGATATGGACCATACCACGTGGCCAAGCCATCCAGATATTTACTTCTCTGCCTTCCCCTTGTACTTTTCCCCTCAATCATACCAGTTGTCACCAAGTTCTCAAATTTATTTCTTCTCATACCGTGTCAAAATAAATGTAACTGTCTGCGTCTAATTTCTCTAATCAGTTTACGGTTTTCATTTGTTTCTTGTAAGACTTGGTCGTTGGTTTTTCTCTCTGTCCATGTGTGACAAAACGCCAGTGGCCCATGTCCTCAGGCCTTCTTTGGGTTTGGGTAAACAGGGGGAAACAGCTTTCGGGAACCCTCAGTTCTCTTATTCGATCAATCCCCATGGAAGATAGTTCTCTTGGGTACTTTTACAAACCGATCTTCTGAAGAGAATTATTGGAAATATGTCTTTTCTTTGGGGAAAACCCGATAGGGCGCCTTGCACCAAATACACACGGGTTCAACTTCTAGGAAAAACAATGTCCGTTTAATCAAGTATGATTTGTAGACTGCCTCATGTCTATTTGACACTTCAAAGAGTGCGACAGATGAAGCGCAGCATGCTGATGGTTGACTGAAAGGTAATAGGGGGGGGGGGGTTTATTTAATACTGCTAGACCTTGGTCTATAAAGCTAACTGGTTGTCTCGACTGGTGAGACGAATTGGCTAAACGGCAGTCTTGCCATATTGGTAGTGGGTTGATCGTTGGCCAATCTAGCTAAGCGTCTTGTTCTTGGCATTGCCTGGGAACGAATCTGAGCAATATAGCTCCCCATATGATTTCGCTTGTTCTTGGCAGCAGATGGGCGGGTGCTATCTTTCTTCCTATGGCCTGAACTCGGCATAGTAGCATCTCTCATTGAAATATAAACACAATATATATACAGTATGCCAGAAAGGGGGGAGGGCTCCGTGGGGACGGATTCCACCCATCTACCTTCTTGAGCCGGAAGAGGCTATCCACATTGCTATCTCTTTCATCTTTTGGCAGATGGGGTGGCCAGGTGGACTGAATGGTTACTGGTCGATAGGATGATGTCGGGGATATAAATAAACTTCTTTATCTCACTGAGAGAACCTGAACTCCTCTGAATCTACGTGTTATGTGAGGCACTGCCGGTACATTGCGGCGACAGCTCAGACGAGAGCAGCGGCCGGAAGTGGGTAGTATCTTCTTTCCTATTCTTGCTGGAAATGGGGAACGACACTTCTTTACATACGGATAATTACCCACACAACACCACAAGAGCTTTGTCGTGAGAAAGGCAGGGTTTGCAAGTGAGAGGAAAGCCTGGAAATGAATGTGCCCAATAATAATAAAGGCTTGGTATGAGTGTGGAGAGTGAGTCTTGTAGGCAAAAAGTACCTAGGGTCAAACGACAAGACTTCGTCAAGCTGAAGGCCTAGTCTAGAAAAGACGCCGCCAATCCAGGACCTCTTGTCAGGTCAGGCTAATTCACGCAGGTCTGGTAAAGAGTTATATATCTATTAATATTATACATTTTGCTGATAGCAGCTGATGTGCTGAGATCATTAGGAGTCTCCATGTCGGCTGTACCAGAAGTTTAGGCTGGAGACTCTCACAACTGTTTATCCTTTCCAGGGTTCTTCTTTTGGAAGTAAGAACAGAGCTGAAGGTCTCGACAGGGCTATACGCAGAAAGTATGTTGAAGACGAGGCCATGTCAAGTTTTGGGTCATGCCAGGTCTAAGGGTATGATCTCTACGAAATCGAGCCACTGCTGACCTTGAAAGAATGACCATCAGCCGTTCTGACACATCACCAGTCATCTCGATACGCTAGGATCGAGTCCTTTTGTATTCTGGACTGAACCCCGCATAAATATCAGACCCACCCATCCTTGTCTGAGACAGTGAAGGATACCTACCCAATTCCCGCTTAGGAACTATTTCCCTTTGTAGGAACTTTTACTTAGCATTGTGACCAGGGATCACAGGACATTTTCCCACGAACATTAGTCTGGTTCCACAGAGACCTGTTGTTAGCCCAACGTACCGGGAGGGAAAGCAAGGAGGACTTATGATTCGGTGAGCGATATGTGGACAGAACGGACCTTGACTACAGCTTGGTCTATGATGTAAAGCCATGAGGCTCTGTGCCTGAACTGTATCCTTGTTGTGTCTGTTTAGAACTATCTGTTTTAACTGCCTTAATGTTTTCCTGTGCTGTTCTTTATTAGGTTAATAAAATTACTTTCAAGTTATTCTGACGATCGCCATGTTATTTATGCGTCAGCCAGAAATACACCTTAGGGACTAGGTCCCGAGGTCGAAAGAGAGAGTAACAGTGAGTCCAGGGAACGGAGGAGGGTTGGCAAGCAAAGACTTATCCCAGCCAGGGCTATAGAATAGTATTGAAACATTGCGACAGGAGATTTGGGACCCTCCCCGTAGCTTGTTACACCATGGTATTCTTTATATTTTCTCAGAGACCACATTTCCTCTGCCATTAGATGCTTTTTTTTTCAGCTTGTTTGCTCATTATTCACGCTTCAATTCCATACAAAAGTATAGGTTAAATAAATATTGATTGAATAGAAGGGAAATCAGTAGACATATGTATAAATTGAATTCTAATACTATGACAATGAACTTAAGAATGTCCCAGGGTATGATATTCTAGTATTGCATACCCTTTGCAGGACGTTGCAATTAACCCAACCCAAGCTAGTTTATGGGCACGTAGTTCAGGAGCTTGCCATTGTTTTCTGAACGAGACGTCAGCGTTGAAATGCAATGACCGGTGTAGGAAATGCTCCCGCTACTCCGCTGCCAGCGTACCGAAAGTGTGATTTTTATCCATTTAGCGACGTTGACCGCAAGATTGATATTACTGTAGGACACATCGATCTAGTAAGATGGATAAAGGTATCTATCTGATTGCCAAGCAATGTTTAACATGACTCTCACCGAAGTGGAAGCGAACCGATCTCTCAAGCAACATTGAAATAACGGTTATTGTTCATGCCGATTCCGTAGCCACTCCGCCAAGTAAGAACAGCGCAGTGGAGTCGGGAATGTTCTTGTGTGGACAACAGATCACAATGTAGTAGTCACTGGCATTGAGAAATGTCACCCCAAGTCCATTCTATGTAGCTAAGTGATTAGAACATTCGCCAATGGTAGTAAAAGATAACTTGCGAGGGCTGCTCTCCTCGGTTCAGACAGGAGGGAAAGGGGGGAGAGGAGGAGGAGCCCAAGCCAGCGTTAAATGTTTCTATATAGACGAGCTGTTTGAGGGAGCAGCCAGCAATAAATTATCCCGTATGAAGAGCTGACTGACTAAAGTTCAACTGTTAGTCTGTCTAACGAAGTCTCAGTTTAATCTTCACTACAGACATAGCACAGGCCTCACTACTGCGTACGTTCCCAAGTCTTGAATAAATATGCACAGAAAAATGTAGCTGAATAAGCGGAAAAACTCATCACTACCTTCCGCAACATAAAAATATGACCAAAACCATTACTGCGCAAATTCACAAGCTATTCATTTGCTACATAACCGCAGACTAAATGTTTCTTTCAATTAACTACTGAAAAACAAATCTCAGAATTTATGTTGTTTTTAGTTCATCCTTTGTTTGTCTTTATTTTGTTCTTAAAGCAGGTAAAGATTGATTGTGTTGCTTTTGCCTTTTTTGTGTGTTTCATCTGGGTTTGCTGGAGGTTTGAACAAAACAGGATCATAAACAGAATAATATTTCAGATACCGAAGAGCTTTGATCACTTCAGCCACTATGGTGTTTAAAAAGAACTGTCAACGTCATCATGGATTACAAAGACCAGTAATGAAAGGAATGGCGCCAGGAAAGTTACCGTAATTTATAAAGAGCAGTAACTGAAGGCAGGATTCCATCCACGTCACATGGGTTTAGAGCAATGGTTCTCAACCTTTTCTGGCCCTTGTACCCCTTCAATATATGTCCAGAATGTCATTCCCTCCCCCCCCCCCTTTTTCATATTGTCTCCCCATAAATACCTCCCCACGACCCTACACAGTATACATAAAAATGGAAGCCAAATTTAATAACACATTCTAGAATAAGTCTAGACGTCTACATAAAACGTGATTTGTGGGTCTAATTACTTTATAAAACGAATTTCAGAAGCGCGAGAAGTACAGAACCGTAAAGTATGGCGGGGGAAAAATATCAGGTAATCGGTTCTTGTAATAACGCGATCTTGAAATAATCTTAATTTCCCCAAAGGGGTGGGGGGGGGGGGGATTCCCCACCGGTTGAGAACGTCTGGTTTAGAGAGAGCAGTAATGGAAGGCGTGGTGCTATCGACAGACTTTAGCAAGAACCGTAAATGGTGTCAGGTTCATTGAATGTCACCGTAATTTACAATGAGCAGTAATGGCAAGTTCCATCTAAGTCACAGTGATTTAGAAAAAAACAGTAATGGAAGGTATGGTTCCTTTGGCGTCACAATAAGAGAGAGAGAGAGAGAGAGAGAGAGAGAGAGAGAGAGAGAGAGAGAGAGAGAGAGAGAGAGAGAGAAGAAGAAGAAGAAGAAGAAGAAGAAGAAGAAGAAGAAGAAGAAGAAGAAGAAGAAGAAGAAGAAGAAGAAGAAGAAGAAGAAGAAGAAGAAGAACGAACGAACGAACGAACAGACTTTATTTTCAAAGGGTAACAAATTGGGCACGCAGGCCCGTCTTACATTCGGTCCTTCCAATCACTCATCTTTCTTTCATCAACAGTGCAAAGGAAAAAAAACATTGTCACGTGAATTTTGTAACCATAAACAATGCATATTACTATGTTATGAAACACATCCACCACCCACCCACACATCCCCCATTCACTCCAACTCCCCCACCCAACCGCACACATAACCCACACACACATACATGCCCCCACCCATCCACCACATCCCTACACCTACACATCTCCCCACCCACACACACCTCTCACCCACCACACATCCCATGCACCCACATCCCAAGCGCACATACATTCCCCAGCCCACACATCCCCCACCCACACACATCTCCCCACCCACTCACATATACTCCACCTGTCTCATTACCCACCAACAATCACTCACCCACATATCCTCCTCCACCCACACACCTCCAACCACCTAACCAAACACACATTCCTCAGCCACACATCCCCCACGCACACACACATCTCCCCGCCAACTCACATATCCTGCACCTACCCACACACAAATTCCGCACCCACCCACATAATCTCCCATCTCCTCCAGCCCACTCACAGATCCCGAGCCCACCCCTACAAACATCCCCCACCATCTCCTAACCTACACATACTCACCCACCCACATATCCTCTACCCACCCCACATCCTCTACCCACCCATCCCCTAACCAAACATCCCTTAACCACACACCTTTACTCATATACAATCACCCACCCACACATCCTCTACGCAACCACAAATCCTCTACCCACCCATCCCCCAGCCACACATCCCTTAACCACACAGCCCTACCCATATACGCACACATCCTCACCCACACACAATCTCCCCACCCATACACACATCCCTCACACACATCCCCACCCACCAACACATCCCCCATTCACAAACACACACCTCCCATCCACGCACACACAACTCACACACACATCCCCATCCCATTCAAACATCCCCTCACACATCCCTAGACACGAGAGAGAGAGAGAGAGAGAGAGAGAGAGAGAGAGAGAGAGAGAGAGAGAGAGAGAGAGAGAATAAAAATAAGTCTTTTACAAACCAAATCAAACGTTGGTCATTTTAAACCTAATCATACTTTGGTTCTTTATAAACAAAATTAATCGTTGGTTCTTTATGAACCAAATTAAACGGTGGTCCTTTATGAAGCATATCAAACTTTGGTTCCTTATAAAACAAATCAAATGTTGATTCTTTATAAACCACATCAAACGGCGGTCCTGTACAAAATGTGTTCAATCCCCAACAACGGCGCAGGTTTCCCCGGACACTCCTGCAGTCGGTCCAGTCAACAAAAGTGGGTTCTGGATGAGTTTAAGAATTTTCTGGACAGGTCCTTCCAAGGAGCTTAGGCGGGAAGGTAGCTAGCTAGTCACCACAGCTCTTTATGGTGTGACTTAGTATATGTGAAGACAGCAAAAAAAGCATGCTGGTGTTGACTGCAACGTCCTGTAAAGGATATGCAACTAATTTAACTTAATGTTTGAAATGTGGGGTAAATTAATGTGTGGGGGATGGGAGATCAGAGGTGCCGAATGTTTGAAATGTGAGGGTGAAATAGTGTGTGGGATGTGAAAGACTAAATAAGCGAACATTTACAGTGAAATACATGCCCATTTCTCAACCATTTGAATATAACTCTCTCTTTCTCTCTCTCTCTCTCTCTCTCTCTCTCTCTCTCTCTCTCTCTCTCTCTCTCTCTCTCTCTCTCTCTCTCTTCACACCTACAGTGGGCTTAAACAAGTTTCACCTGAGTGGTAAAAGTATTACCTGGCGGATTCTCGCAAACTTTCACAAAATTACACATCACTTTCAGCTTGTTTGTGAGTTTGTTGCAATCTCCTCGCGATGGAGAGGTAAGAGGGGTGCCATAGAGAACGAGAGAAGTACTCGATCGAGCGAACGAGAAGAGAGACACAGAGAGAGACACAGAGAGAGACACAGAGAGAGAGAGAGAGAGAGAGAGAGAGAGAGAGAGAGAGAGAGAGAGAGAGAGGGACGGAGAGAGTGAAGAATGTCTTTTAAAGATAAAGTCCTGCTCGATTCTATTAAGCGACGCGTGTTTTCTGTACACCAGAATAAAATGTGCATTATCTCCACGGTTGGGTGCAGGGACACGAATAATTACACACGATATTATGTTTTCGTTTACCCAGCTGCAGTGTGCGGTTGGTTGCTGGGTAGGTAGGTGGATGTGTAGGTTGGATGGTTGCTGGCTAGGTTGGTAGATGTGTAGGTTGGTTGGTTGCTGGGTAGGTTGGTTGATGTGTAGGTTGGTTGGTTGCTGGGTAGGTAGGTACTTGGATGTTTAGGTTGGTTGATTGCAGGATAGGTTGGTGGATGTGTAGGCTAGTGGGTTGCTGGGTAGGTAGGTGGATGTATAAATGGGTAGGTAGCTTTATGTGTAGGCTGGTCGGTTGCTGGGTAGGTAGGTGGATATGTAGGCTGGTTGGTTGCTTGATAGGTATGTGGATGTGTAAGCTGGTTGGTTGCTGGGTAAGTAGGTGGATGTGTAGGCTGGTTTGTTGCTGGATAGTTAGGCGGATGTGTAGACTGGTTGGTTGCTGGGTAGGTAAGTGGATGTGTAGGTTGGTTAGTTCCAGTGGCAGGCAGGCAACTGGTCGGTGTCGGGAACTATACCCCGCTTTATGACATTACCCAATATTCCGAGTAGAGGGTTCGAAAACACCTGCAGCGATATGCTTTGCGTTGATTTCACTGGCGTGAGTCGCCGATCATTTAGAAAGTAATGGCAAACGACTGGGCTGAAAATTGCCCAGTAAATCACAAACAGCCAATAAATTAAGGGGTCAACTGCAACGTCCCGTACATGATATGCGACTAACTTTAACCCTACTTTAAGGTGAAAGCCGCGGTGGTGCAGTTGGTTGCACGCTTGTCTGCATGCACGGTAGTCCTGTATTAGAATCTCCATCGACGCGAATTGATGTTTTATTGATCAGAGTACCAGGGAATGTCCTGGAAGTAAAAGCGGCTGACATGACAATGACAACATCAGCCGTCGAGTGCTGGTCGGTCTAAAACTAAATGGGGCTAGCACCGTGTATCCAGTACGCTTCATAGCATGAAAATGCAGCCTTTGCTGACTTAATTGACTTATTTGTATTGGAAAGACTGACTCCGCCATTCTGTTTCCGTAGAGATATGCTGACTCTGATACCCATGCAGGAAAATTGATGCCAACATTGATTTGATGAATTGTTTCTGCTCTTCCATATAGGAAATCATCAACCAAGTTGATACATTTGAATGCATAGAGCGGCGAGTATAACAAAAGATGAAAGATGCACATCAGAGATTGAGAACAGAATAGGTCAAGCAAAAACTGCATTTCAAAAATGAAATGTATCTTATAAATTACGTCACTATAACTGAATATAAGAAAGAAAGTGTTGAAATGTTATATATATATACTCTATTTTGCTGTGTGACAGTGAATAATGGAAGGTGAATGAACAAATTAGGATAAGTTTGGAAGCAAGCGATGTGTAGTTCCTGAGACGCAAGTTGCAAGTGTGTTGGACTGCCAGAGTAGCTAACTATGATTGCTGGAAGAGGCTAACGGCGGCAGAACCTTGTATACAACTATTCAAAAGAGACAACGACCAATCTGTCGTCATGTGACGTGAAGGGGGGCATTGGAGAAAATGGTGTCAACTGGAAAGACCAGTGGGAAAAGAGACAGAGGCAGACTAAGATAAATGATGCTGGATGGCCGTAGACAGTGCCTTGGGGGATATCATCAGCAGAGTTGATCTAGAGCAGCAAGAATCGACATTCGTAGAAAAGCACGAATGCCTACGCCAGCTAGCAAGGCACATGATGCTGATAACGATATATGCAATCAAGGTTTCTGATAACAACGTCCAGCTCCATGCTGGTGTTCAAACCCAGTAACGCCTTAGCCTGGGTGTGAATGCCACAGCCTCTTAACCGCATTTCTCCACTCGACTTGACACGATCTTGAATTTGAGTTGTAGACTCATTACTTCGGGAATTGTATTCTAAACTTGACGCTATAATCCGCTTGTGGCTCCGTCGAATGGTCTGTAAACTCGACTCTATATACCACAAATGTGACTCCATCTATTGGTCTCTAAACTCGGCACTATAACACAAACGTGGATCTCTCAATTGCTCTCTAAACTCACACTAAAATGCAAACGTAATTCTATTGATTGGTCTCTAAACTCAACACTTTAATATAAATGTGACTTCAAGGACTGGTCTGTGACTCTACCTATAGCCTACACGTGCGTTCGTCGATGGGTCTCTAAACTCGACACTATAACACAAATGAGACTTCACTGGTTTGTCTGTAAATTTGAAACTATAACACAAACTTGACTTCAACGATTATTCTCAAAAACTCTACACTAAAACACTGCGAGACGTCAACGATTATCCTGTAAATTTAAAATTATAACTCAAAAATTACTTTATCGATTGTTCTGTACAGTAGACAGTAAAACACAGCGCGAGTTCGTGAATTGTTCTGTACAGTAGACAGTAAAACACAGCGTGAGTTCGTGGATTGTTCTATAAATTCGACAATAGAACTTGACTTCAACGACTGCACTCTAAATATGAGGCGATATAACACAAGGTGACTTCAACGATTATGTTCTATATGTGACACTATAACACAGCGTCATTTCAACAATTGCACTGAATGAGATATATGTGGGTGGGTGGGTGAGTGAGTGAGTGAGTGAGAGAGTGAGTGAGAGAGTGAGTGAGTGGGTGGGTGGGTGAGTGAGTGAGTGCGTGAGTGAGTGAGTGAGTGAGTGAGTGAGTGAATGAGTGAGTGCGTGAGTGAGTGAGTGAGTGAGTGAGTGAGTGAGTGAGTGAGTGAGTGTGTAAGTGAGTGAGTGAGTGAGTGAGTCAGTGAGTCAGTGAGTCAGTGAGTCAGTGAGTGAGTGAGTCAGTGAGTGAGTGAGTGAGTCAGTGAGTGAGTGAGTGAGTGAGTGAGTCAGTCAGTGAGTGAGTGAGTGAGTCAGTGAGTGAGTGAGTGAGTCAGTGAGTGAGTGAGTCAGTGAGTGAGTGAGTGAGTCAGTGAGTGAGTCAGTGAGTCAGTGAGTGAGTGAGTGAGTGAGTGAGTCAGTGAGTCAGTGAGTCAGTGCTTGAGTGAGTGAGTCAGTGAGTGAGTCAGTGAGTGAGTGAGTCAGTGAGTGAGTGAGTGAGTGAGTCAGTGAGTCAGTGAGTCAGTGAGTCAGTGAGTCAGTGAGTGAGTGAGTGAGTGAGTGACAGATATACCATCTTGACTTCAGCGGTTGTTCTTTATACTCGACACTATAGCACAGCTTGACGTCTACGACTGGCCACTAAACTCGACAACATATCAAATGACTTCAACAACTGTACTCTAAATTTGACCTTATAATAAAGTATGACATTTTCTAACTGGTTTCTTTACTAGACGCAATAACACAATGCGTCTTCGGAAATTCAACTCTAAATTCCATACCGCTACACTCGTTACTTAACAAGAATCCTCTAAACTCGACATTAGTGCACGAGTTTCTTCAATTATTAGACAATAAAATTAACATTATGACAGCGTTTCTTCGGTGTTTAGGCTATAATTTCGATAGTATTAAACAGGTGGTTTCATTGACGGGACCGTAAATTTGAAATTATTGGTTACAAAGTTAAGGCAATAACTCACGAAAAGCGTTTTATAGCTGCATGAAAAGACTAGTAGTATGACATAAAGAAATCAGGTCCCATTACTTTAGTCATTTAAATGTTTCACGTAGGTCTATGGGACCTCTGTACGATATCGAGTCATTCCAACAATATGGGATCAAACCTAGTAGTTGTGAACATTCTTCACCAAGTGGATAGTTTTAAATACCTACGGGCATTTATAACATCAGATGGAAGATGTACAACATAAATTAAGAGCAGAATAGGGCAAGCAAAGGATGCGTTTCAGAAAATTAAGACTATCTTATGCAATAAATCACTATCATTGAATGTAAGAAAGAGAGTGCTGAATTGCTGTATAGAACCTGTTTCCCGGGAAGGTTAACCCGGTCAACAAATGCCCGCAGAAGTCGGATATGTCGGCCTAACGGCGCAAGAACGCAGCTCTGCTGTAAACAGGCACAACGCAGTCACATCCGAGAAAAAAAATCCGGATGAACGCAGAAGAAGGCGAAGAACCTGTTTTTTTTTTTTTTTTGGTTTTTTTTTTTGGTTTTTTTTTTTTTTAATGACAGTAGATCTTGGAATGTAAATGAACAAATTAGGAAGAGATTGGAAGCAACAGAGATGTGGTTCCTGAGACGAATGTTGCGAATTCCTTGGACTGTATCTAACAACGATTTCTTGAAAGAGGCTAATGAAACAAGAACATTATATGCAACAATAAGAAAGAGACAAACAGCTGTTTTGGTCATGTGATGAGAAGAGAGGCATTGGAGAACATCGTGACAACTTGAAAGATTGAGGAGAAGAGAGGCATAGGCAGACCAAGAGAAATGATGTTGGATGGACTGAGACGGTGGCATAGAGGAATATCACCAGCGGAGTTGATCCAGAAAACCAAAGACCGAGATCTGTGGAGAGTCATGAACGCCTACGCCAGCCGGCATGGCACTTGATGATGAGTTGTGATTTGTAGATTTGTGCCTTGTCGACTAAACAGCAACAGTGCGTTTTATATATACGTAAGGATGTCAGCAATGTCGAATTGATAAGATACGAACGTTAGCTCTTAAACTTACGAAGTGCTGATACCGAGACAGCTCAACCCCATACACCTGTCAGATTGAATAACATGTTGACTTCTCGGCCTTCACTTTGGGACGTAAATTACAAGTACCTCTAAAGTCGGAGTGGGTGCGCCTGATGGCTGATGTCACAGCCTCACATTATACGGTAAACCAACATAAGTTAATACACACTGGCGAAGGGCTACAACTCCCGCCCAAGGGAAAGAAGTAAGACACTCGAAGGCCAGAGCAATCCAGAGCCTTCTCGAAGGACTGGTCAGTGAGTCCACTGTCCCGTGGACACTGATGTGGCCCGCCTATTGCGGGGTCCACGAGGAACTCGGACAGAGTTACCACCCGTGTCGGATTGCGACACGTGTGAAGGGGCAGAGACCGACGGGACATCGGAGAGGCAACAGGGCCTGCCTTAGAGGGACTTAATAGTTCAGACCCATGTGTATTTAGGGTCATAGACATATGCTAGATAGTTGGCTTAGAATGTTTGTTATAATCATGTGTGATGTTAAAACCTCTGTGATATGCAACTCATCAGTGCGGGCTTGTTAAACCCACTGCGCCAACGCACTGTATACCTAAGTTCAATAAATGTTGCTATATTATATTTAACGGAGTTATTGTTGCCTGTTTGAGCCCGAGGTCAGATCCCCTAGAGATCCAACACTGTGACAGGCTTTTTGGGGGCTAAGCTCCGGTTTTGGCACAAGCTTTACGTTCAGACAGCTATTGATTGCCAAGTAAAAAATTAAGTAAATGATATCAAATTTATTACTGAACATGTTTAAATAACTTTGCAGCTATCTAGAAATGAACTAGTATTAGTCCCTCTGCAGATAAACTCCCAATGATGTTAATACTATAAAATTTGACATGACTGCGACATTTGACTGTTACTAATTTTTTTTCGATTCTACAAGCAGATTGTTCCTCGTATTGTGGTGTATGTAACCTATCTTCCAACAATGGCGAGAGAACGAGACTACATTCGCAAGTTCAGGGAATATAAGATAGTTTCATATCATGCCCATTGCAACCCTAAGCGGTACTTACCATCCTCCATCCATGTAACATTATTGTTTTGCATTGATTTGTATGTATATTCATAACCTTGTAACCAACAAAACTGTGCATTTGTATTTGCTCATGTAAACATTAAGAGAGATAACTAACTTTTCTACTCCCCAACATTTGTCTAAGGGATTTAACTTCAGTAAAATTACCAACAAGTAAAAGACAAGATGTCTACGTTAGAAAAATGTATTGAGTTAGGTATGAAATTAGGTTATAAAGAAGAAAAACTGTCAGAATGGGCACAGAAGACACATGCAGAGAACATTGCCCGTGAAGAAAGAGCGATAGAACGGGAAGAAAAACAGAGGCAAGTGCAGGCAGAAGAAAAGAAAATGCAAGTGCAGGCAGAAGAAAAGAAAATGCAAATTGAGGCAGAAGAGAAAAAGATGCAGATGCAACTGCAGACTCAAGAGAAACAGATGGAGCTTGAGGCGGCGGCCAAATTAGCCCAATTAAATGCCGATACACAAATAAGACTAAAGCAAATGGAAATTGATTCCAACGTAGAAATATCGGTAAATAAACTGAGAAGCAAGGAGGAGGAACAAAAATATAACAAGTATAAAGGCCTCGTTAAAGCATTTTGCTCAGGAGATTCTATCAGTGCATATCTGGAAAATTTTGAGTGTCTAATGTCCTACCATAAGGTCGAAAAATCAGATTGGTCATTTATTTTAATGAGAAACTTAGCTCTGGAACCCTTAAAAGTAATAGAGACAGTTCCACAGGATATGCGAAAGGATTATGATTACTTAAAGCAACGAATACTTCAACATTTCTCATTAGATACAGCAGGCTACCAACAACAGTTCGCAAAATTATCCCCACAACCTAACCAAACCTTCATTGACTACGTGTCTACAGTTCAGGATGTTTGCACAAAGTGGATTAACTCAGCTAAAACTAACAACAACCATGACAAACTAAAAGAACTCATTATTATTGACAAAATAGTTAGTACAATCCCAACACCTTTTGCTAAGTTTTTGAAACAAATGGACTGTAAGAGTATCCAAGAAGTAGAGACCAAGGGGAACGCATTTTTCACAGCGAACCGAGAGATTTTCCAATTAAACCTAAGTCAAAACGAAACAGCAGCAGTTGTAAACACTAGATACTCAAAACCAACTGAAAACAAGTTCAAACCACGCTCGAATGTCAGGAAGCCAGTTAAGTGTCAATATTGTCATCTGACAAACGAAGAGTACGCGATGTGTGACAAATCACCTAATTGTCCACATCATCTCCAAATGATAGTGGAGAAGCAAAAGAACAAGAGAAATGCTTATCAGAGAGCGGTCAAATGCTATTTTTGCTCCAGCTTTGGGCACTATTCACGCTTTTGTGAAGGGCGAAAGATAATGAAGCAGGCTAATGCTGCACTAGTTGACACTTCCTCAGATGAAGATATTGAACAACTGAATGAGTGTGACAATCAGAATGAAAGTTTGAGTGAGCTAGGGAATGCAGTGCAAATCATTGACACCATTACAGACAACAAGTGTAACACCTGTAGGAAATTCCAACTTGACACAACATTGCTATGCGGCCACACGACCCCTATTTCTAATGAAATGGCCAACGCTGCTTTATCATCTACAGGCACGCTAAATTTCTCAACAGGGTTTGTAAATAACAAAAAGTGCACATTAATCCGCGATTCCGGCGCAACGCTATGTGGAATTAAGAAAACATTAGTCAACGACAAAGACTACACACACAAACACGTAACTTGTCGCACATTCGCAGGCACTATCGAAAAATACCCCCTTGCTCTTGTCGAAATTCGCACACCTTTCATATCAGGACTAGTATTGTGCGCAGTACTAGAAAATCCTGTCGCTGAAATTATACTTGGGAATCTGCCCAACATACGATCTTGCTCTGAAAAGGAAATCAGAGATTGGGAGCAGAAAAACGGTATCCAGAACCCAAACAGCGATTCTAAAGAGAAACACCACTCGTGCTTGTCTCAAACTGCCAAAAGCACAAGGGAGACAACCAATGAAGTAATTCAAAAAGAATTCACCGAGGTGCATAATGCAGGGGCAGTGGAATCTGTCAGTGATACGACCAACTTAAAACCTCGAACTGAGGATGCCAGCGATCCACAAATTACCAAGCCTGTAGATGTGCAACAACACACACAATACACGAATGCAATAACACGACAGACAACTCACAAAACCCACACCGACCAACTGCAGGAGTCACTAGAAATTGTATCACCAAACACTACCATCACTAATTTTGGAGAAGAACAGAAAGCAGATCCTACACTTTCACAATATTTTAGGTTAGTAGGACTAAAACCAAAATTAACTAAAAATGCGTCGTGGACATTTAGATTAAAGAACAATATTCTGACTAGATTATACACCAGAGATCAGACCACAATACAGCAAGTAGTTCTACCTCAATCACATCGTGAGAAAGTACTAAAGATAGCCCATGATTCACCTTTCGGAGGTCATATGGGTTACGAAAAGACTAGAGCCAGGGTCCTGACCCAATTTTATTGGCCGAAATTTTGCCAAGACATAAAAACCTATTGTAGATCATGTGATATATGTCAGAAACTGGTTAAAAAGGAAAAAAAACCTACAGTAGAAATTCAATCAACCACAACTGCCTCGAGGCCATTTCAAATCCTGGCAGTTGATCTAGTAGGCCCGTTAAACCACATCTCAAGCAAAGGGAATAGATATATTTTTACTCTTATTGATCTATGTACGAGATGGCTAGAAATGATTCCATTAAAATCTATCTCCTCTAAGGATGTGACGGACGTATTGTTAAATATATTCTCCCGTTTTGGCTTCCCGGAGAAAATAATTTCAGATAGGGGAACCCAGTTCATATCGAATGCCACTCAATCGGTAACTAAGTTACTAGGCATAAAGCAATGTTTCACCAGTCCCTATCGACCGGCCGCGAATGGTATCTGCGAAAAACTAAATGGGGACCTGAAACATATGCTATCCAAAGTGACAGCTGAAAATCCAGCCGATTGGGATATACTTCTCCCAACGGTGCTGTTCGCATATAGAGAAGTCCCACAATCAAGCACAGGGTTCTCTCCTTTCGAATTGATATATGGAGCGAACCCAAGAGGACCTCTCACGATTTACAAAGATATCATATCACAACCTGTAAATATCCAACTACCATTTTCCACCTATGATTTAGTCACTGACACCAGAGACAAAATCATACGATCTTGTATACTGGCCAGAACATCATTACAGGAGAAAGGTTTTAGGTACAGGCAGTACGCCAACAAAGGTGCAAAAACAATTGTATTAAAACCAGATCAGGATATTTTACTATTGTTACCTGACAAGAGAGATTTACTATCAACCTCTTGGCAGGGACCATTTAAAATTGTGAGAAGAATTTCGGAAGTTGACTACGAAATTTCTTTGAATGGAAAGTTGAAAATATTCCATGTAAATATGTTAAAACCATACTATGCTAGAGAGGACAGTGACACGAGTAAGCAGACGCAGCCAACTGATGACAGAAACGAAACGACAATTACCCAACTGAATGACACCTCGACAAACGAAGCATCGTTAACGACGCACTCTTACGACAACAAAGACGACGAAGACATATTTACATTATCGACAATATGGGATAATGACAACGACGACCAATTTGACGACATATTGACAACGATTAATCTCGACGACGACGACAATGACATTGAGGACAATTTACAAACAGTAGCATCTGTAATAAATCAAACAGACGTAGACAATACTGAAATTCCAGTACCAATTATGAATGACGACGGCAGTATAAAGGACATACAAATCTCTGACACTTTGACACAACAGCAGCGACAAGACATTTTGTCTCTCCTTAACAACTATAAAACTATCTTCTCAAACAAACCTGGACGGACTGACAAAATAACACATTCAATTGTGTTGACAGATCTGACACTGGTCAAATGTAGACCATATTCTATTCCTTTGCATTATAGAGCAAATTTAGACAAAGAAATTTTTGATTTAGAGAAAAAATAGAATAATTCAGAAATCTATGTCCCAATATTCTTCACCGATTGTCCTGGTGAAAAAGAAGGACCAAACAATCCGTTTGTGCATAGACTATAGAAGGTTAAATACGATAACCACAACAGATGCTGAGCCAATGAACAGCTGTGAAGACCTCATTTTGAATATGTCTCAATCATCCTTATTTTCTAAGCTTGATTTAGCGAAAGGTTACTGGCAGATACCACTAAACCCTTCTTCTAGACATATAACAGCATTCGCTACACCTCTGGGGTTGTACGAATGGAGATATCTTCCATTTGGTCTCAAGAACGCTCCCGCCACATTTGTTAGGTTAACTAGATTGTTATTGCACGGCATTAAGGACGTGCAATCTTATATTGATGATATATGCATTCATTCTTCTAACATGACTTCTCACTTACTTACACTCTAACAAGTCTTTAACCAAATCTTTCTTTTTGGACTTACTATCAAACCTTCCAAGGTTGAAATAGGCTATAAACAAATAGACTTCCTTGGTCATAGAATTTCTGAAGGCAAACTGTTGACAGATGATAAAATTGTTTCGAAAATTCTCAATCTAGAAGTTCCAACTACAAAGAAACAAATTAGAAGTTTATTAGGTCTTATAAACTATTATGCTAAGTTTATACCAAACTGGGCAGAACTTACATCAGTTTTTTCTAATATGTTGACAAAAGATCATCCAGAAAAATTTTGTAAAAGTACCCGCTTAGAGGATGCAATATGCAGATTGAAATGCATTTTTTTTTAATCCACCAGTATTACAATTACCAAACATAGATTTACCCTTTATTTTGACCACAGATTCGAGTGCTATCGCAATTGGCGGATGTTTAATGCAAGAAGTGCAAGGAGTGAGACACACAATTCTCTACGTAAGCCGTAAGCTGAAGAAGGCAGAGATCCATTACTCTAATGTGGAATTGGAGGCATTAAGTCTATTATTTTGTATGCTCAGATTATCTAAGTTCCTCTTAGGTTCCCATTTCGTTGTGCTCACCGATAACTCGCCATTGTTGGTGCTTAAGCAAGGTGTTCCGAAAAACCATCGTTTACAAAGATGGTGTCTTCTTCTCCAAGATTTTGACTTCGAAATCCGCCATATCAGAGGCACAGATAACATTATAGCTGATATTTTATCGCGGCAAACGAATGCGCCATCAGAATAACATTAGGCACATTAACCATTCGCCATACCAGAAACTGTGATATTTTATTCTGTGGCATAGAACAGTGTAACTCTAC
Source organism: Cepaea hortensis (assembly GCA_963921405.1). Classification (NCBI taxonomy): domain Eukaryota; kingdom Metazoa; phylum Mollusca; class Gastropoda; order Stylommatophora; family Helicidae; genus Cepaea; species Cepaea hortensis. The sequence goes on from OY992876.1 coordinate 15,545,281, forward strand.
ACCGGCTAGAGAACCTTCATTTAAAAGTAATAACACCACGACGAATAGGTTACGTATAACACCCAAACATGAAACTTTAAGAACTATACTACCAATTACCAAAGCTCTAGGAACAATCCGAGCGAGAGACATTATGTGTGAAATGAATTCAACCAGTGAACTGACATTGATCATGAAAGCATTAAGAACACTCCATACTCGACATTGAGAACATTCCATACTTGCTGTTGCTAAGAGACTTTGCAAACAGCCAAAAGAGAACTACGTCGATTACAACACTCAAGAGACAGCCATACTAACTGTTAACATTCATGGCACGACACGCTGACAACAGGAGGACAACACGCACATCATCGTTGGATTTAGTTACTTAGTTAATTAATTAATTTAGTATTGAATATGTATTATATTTGTATTGAATTATATATATAAAATATGTCAACCTGTAATTTGTACATTTTCTACCATAATATTGCAGGTATTTCCACTCATAGGCGAAATATTCTTCCTATGCAATTTTCTTTATGTAAATTATAAACCATTTTTGAGTCATCGTACAAATAGTACGCAGTATCTTAAAGGGAACATATCGCCTATTCCATTTTTTCTAAGGGCAATAACACTTACTTCAACTTTACTTATATATTTTAACCAAATACTATTTTGAATGAAAGATGTGTGAATGACAGGGTGAATGAATTAAATGAGAGAGCGATATACTGAGCGGACAAATTGTACGCAAAACGTATTTATTTTAATTTGTCTGCGTCTTTCATGTAAATTGTATTACTTGTCTAAATTGTTAATGTATGTTTAGTATTTAGGATACTACATATAAGCACCACTGCTTGGAATACCTGATCATGCATTACACACATTGGGGTAATTCATGATTAAGGGTATCCCAATTCGTGACGCTTGGAGATAAGCCACACATGCAGCACACACTTTACACAAAACTCAAAACTGAACACTATCAATTAAAATACAGTCACTTTATTAGAAGCAACAACTTATTAGTCAACACACTAACAAGCCAACAGGGACACATGTAGTCAGATGGGATAAAATAACAGCGTAACTACATATTCAGCATTATACAACATACGAGAGTAAAAGTGTATTGAAATGCACACACAGAACAAGATTTACAGGTGTACTTAATTAGCCAAGACTTTTGTCTTGTGAATCCTCTCTAACACAGAGGTTCATTATCTTGGTATCAGTGGGATACTTTGAGAAGGACGGGTTGTAGCAACAACTAGGAAACGTCACGTAACTTCGGTCAGATAAGCATTTTTAAGGACACAAGAGAGAGAGACCTCTTCAGCAAATCACCGTGAAGTGGTGTATGGGAGAATACATGAGTGTTGATGCCAATATGTAGGTTACCAAGTTACTGTCCACCAAACTACAAACACCGACTTTATGTGATTCTGTGACAGAATTAGTACAGAACTAATTACCTTATAACAACCCATCAAACCAGGGGGGAGAGGGGGAATCCTGTCACAGCCTCACATTATACGGTAAACCAACATAAGTTAATACACACTGGCGAAGGGCTACAACTCCCGCCCAAGGGAAAGAAGTAAGACACTCGAAGGCCAGAGCAATCCAGAGCCTTCTCGAAGGACTGGTCAGTGAGTCCACTGTCCCGTGGACACTGATGTGGCCCGCCTATTGCGGGGTCCACGAGGAACTCGGACAGAGTTACCACCCGTGTCGGATTGCGACACGTGTGAAGGGGCAGAGACCGACGGGACATCGGAGAGGCAACAGGGCCTGCCTTAGAGGGACTTAATAGTTCAGACCCATGTGTATTTAGGGTCATAGACATATGCTAGATAGTTGGCTTAGAATGTTTGTTATAATCATGTGTGATGTTAAAACCTCTGTGATATGCAACTCATCAGTGCGGGCTGGTTAAACCCACTGCGCCAACGCACTGTATACCTAAGTTCAATAAATGTTGCTATATTATATTTAACGGAGTTATTGTTGCCTGTTTGAGCCCGAGTTCAGATCCCCTAGAGATCCAACACTGTGACAGACACTGGTAATAAGGAAAGCAAATCCACACGCAAAATTCAGCTCAGTGCACTCCTTAGCAGTGGAACTACTAGAAGTAGTAGCATCCATGTGGATCACGCTGGAGTTCAAAACTATACGTAAATAGGACGCTTGTATACGTATTGAGGCGTGTTGGGCATATGGTGCAAGCGCCATGTTTCATAGACCAATCAGCACAGGGAGGGTGATGTGGTCAATATAACACTGACCGCCAATACCTTGTGTGGCAGCTAAAACAACGTACATATAATCCCTTAGCAGAGATTGTCGTTGGCATCTGGAGTGTCTGGCTGTTATAGGCCATGCTAGGCCATGGCGTAATCAGGTTGGGTGAACAATTTCTTTCCCCCGCGTCTTTCTTTAAACCGCAAATTTGATAATTGTCAGGAATCAAGTTTATTTGGCTTCGCCGGGCCTAGAGCCACGGTTATGGGATCAAATAATCCTGCCTCTGCAGGGGATTGTGTTGACTATCACTCATATTAAATATATCGGGTGATTGTAAAGATTCACTGCAAGTAAATACGTACACTACAACACAGCGAGAAAGAAATGAAGTAAATGATGTCATCAAAACTTGTGCTCCACGGGCAATCGTAAAGCAATATGCAGTGAATGGCTGTCGTCTGATGGAGTAATTCTTTGCGCTCCAAACAGAATGGTGTTATCAACGGAAGAAAGCATTTTTCAAATGTGTTTTATATATAAAGTGTAGTGAGACTTTACAAACATCCGGTATAAGCATGCACCTTGGACCAAACTCCAGCAAACCGTCATAATGCTTCAATGAAGGATGTAGAGGAGTCTCCGTGCCATAGTGGTTACGCCGCGTGCCTCGGGCTCTGAAGATTGCGGGATCAATTCCTGGCTCCGTCGTTCGGTTCACGAGTACAATTTTCTCGGAGACTCATTGGTGTCGTCGCTGGAGCTCCGGAGTTCGTGCTTTGTGCTACGATTTCGGCAGGCCGCCCTACGGAAAGATACCGAGCCGTATTGGATAACACCCGGTGCAATGAAGTCGATCCTCTCGACTTTTAAACGGTATTTATTTTGAAGGTTGAATGATAGAAGAGGTAGATGGATACACATTACTACACGTCTCGATGAAATATCTGGAGTGTCCGGAGCTTTCGATATTTCTATTGTCCATTGTGTCATATTATTTCTACGTCTTTCCTCTCTCTCTCTCTCTCTCTCTCTCTCTCTCTCTCTCTCTCTCTCTCTCTCTCTCTCTCTGTCTCTCTCTCTCTCTCTCTCTCTTAGTATAACAGCCAATCACCTTTTTGTAGGCCAGTATATTCCACATGGCTAATAACAAGTGTCAGACCATTATCTAATATTACTGTGTCGTGTAGTTTTGATGTTTGCATTTTGCCCATGCCTTTATAATGCATATCTTTTATATTGTTACTGTTCTTTGTTAGCCTTGAATGATGTGTGAATGAAATAATGTATGAAAGAGAGTGATAGAAGGGCAGAATGTTAGACGGGCCTGCGTGCCCAATTCTGAACCCTTTGAAAATAAAGTTTGTTCGTTCGTTCGTTCTCTCTCTCTCTCTCTCTCTCTCTCTCTCTCTCTCTCTCTCTCTCTCTCTCTCTCTCTCTCTCTCTCTCTCTCTCTCTCTCTCTCTCTTTGTGGGGGTCGATCAATACGTAAGAATGTTTATCTCTTGCTATGTGAGCGGTCTCTATAATGGTTAGTCACACGCTCTTTATAGGACGTTTTAGTCAACACCAGGATTTATTGGCTGTTTGTGGTTTTATAAGCAATGTTAGTTCCGCAGTTTGCATTCTGAACAGCTAACGTCTCACCCCATCGAAATCAGCGCAAACTGTTTCCAAATCGCCTGTTTCCAAATCGCCCGCAGATGATTTCGAAGCCTCAACTCGATATATCAGGGAATTATTAAACTGCGCGTTTCACGACCCGCTAAGCCACGGTGAAGCTGAACGGCCTCAGTAGTTTCGTGTATTTGATCATTCCTGTGATGGAAGCAAGAAAAACAACAACTTTGGCTGCATTATTTTATAAGGCTTCCTTCTTTCTTTTGGCAGCAGGCATTTGTCTGAGGCATGGTTCTCAAAATAGAATATAATTGAGTGACTCTTGAGTCAGGATCGTCTAACGCACGATGAAGCAGAGCATACACTGCTCAAGGCCACCACGTCTACTACACACATTCCTGAGCTAGTTGTCATCAGTTTACGCGCCTCACACACCGCAGCGGTTCTCAACTGATTCGGTGTCAAACAAACGACTATTATAATGTAAATTTCCACTCATCGAGCATCGAAATTACGGAAGATACCACGAAATAAAACAAATAACATAATGATCTTTGTATGGCGATATATTATCATTCTGTCCAAATGGGAGGTTGCATTTACACCCCCTAACAATCTCTTCTTTACACGACCTAACAATATACTCTTTACTCGTCCTAACAACCTATAAATTGAGAATTCTGACTACTAAGAATTTTTAGGTGCTCAATTTGTATATGGGACCTGCTGTTTTTTTTTTTCCCGCCCTTATCTGGAAGTCCATCAAACCTCACAATCACAAGAGATCAGTCGAATGTCAACATGTAGCAAATATATAGCGTCTAACTTCGATGGGCTACGGTAACACGTAGCGTGTACAAAGTGTAACCCTTCAAAAGACAAGTACCGTGTAGTTAGTGTCTAGTACATCATCAAATAACGTCAACAAATAGCGTGTAGACAGTGTCTAGTACATCATAAAATAACGCCTACAAGTAGCGTGCTGGTAGTGTCTAGTACATCATAAAATAACGTCAACACATAGCGTGTAGTCGGCGTCTAGTACATCAACATATAACGTCAACAAGTAGCGTGTAGTCAGTGTCTAGTACATCAGCATATAACGTCAACAAGTAGCGTGTAGACAGTGTCTAGTACATCAACATATAACGTCAACAAGTAGCGTGTAGTCAGTGTCTAGTACATCAACATATAACGTCAACAAGTAGCGTGTAGACAGTGTCTAGTACATCAACATATAACGTCAACAAGTAGCGTGTAGTCAGTGTCTAGTACATCAGCATATAACGTCAACAAGTAGCGTGTAGACAGTGTCTAGTACATCAGCATATAACGTCAACAAGTAGCGTGTAGTCAGTGTCTAGTACATCAACATATAACGTCAACAAGTAGCGTGTAGACAGTGTCTAGTACATCAACATATAACGTCAACAAGTAGCGTGTAGTCAGTGTCTAGTACATCAACATATAACGTCAACAAGTAGCGTGCAGTCAGTGTCTAGTACATCAACATATAACGTCAACAAGTAGCGTGTAGACAGTGTCTAGTACATCAACATATAACGTCAACAAGTAGCGTGTAGACAGTGTCTAGTACATCAACATATAACGTCAACAAGTAGCGTGTAGACAGTGTCTAGTACATCAACATATAACGTCAACAAGTAGCGTGTAGACAGTGTCTAGTACATCAACATATAACGTCAACAAGTAGCGTGTAGACAGTGTCTAGTACATCAACATATAACGTCAACAAGTAGCGTGTAGTCAGTGTCTAGTACATCATAAAATAACGTCAACAAGTAGCGTGTAGACAGTGTCTAGTACATCAACATATAACGTCAACAAGTAGCGTGTAGACAGTGTCTAGTACATCAACAAATAACGTCAACAAGTAGCGTGTAGTCAGTGTCTAGTACATCAACATATAACGTCAACAAGTAGCGTATAGACAGTGTCTAGTACATCATCACATAACGTCTACAAGTAGCGTGTAGACAGTGTCTAGTACATCAACATATAACGTCAACAAGTAGCGTGTAGTCAGTGTCTAGTACATCATCAAATAACGTCTACAAGTAGCGTGTAGACAGTGTCTAGTACATCAACATATAACGTCAACAAGTAGCGTGTAGACAGTGTCTAGTACATCATCAAATAACGTCTACAAGTAGCGTGTAGTCAGTGTCTAGTACATCAACATATAACGTCAACAAGTAGCGTGTAGACAGTGTCTAGTACATCATCAAATAACGTCTACAAGTAGCGTGCTGGTAGTGTCTAGTACATCAACATATAACGTCAACAAGTAGCGTGTAGTCAGTGTCTAGTACATCAACATATAACGTCAACAAGTAGCATGTAGACAGTGTCTAGTACATCAACATATAACGTCAACAAGTAGCGTGTAGTCAGTGTCTAGTACATCAACAAATAACGTCAACAAGTAGCGTGTAGACAGTGTCTAGTACATCATCACATAACGTCTACAAGTAGCGTGTAGACAGTGTCTAGTACATCATCAAATAACGTCAACACATAGCGTGTAGTCAGTGTCTAGTACATCATAAAATAACGTCAACAAGTAGCGTGTAGACAGTGTCTAGTACATCAACATATAACGTCAACAAGTAGCGTGTAGACAGTGTCTAGTACATCAACAAATAACGTCAACAAGTAGCGTGTAGTCAGCGTCTAGTACATCAACAAATAACGTCAACAAGTAGCGTATAGACAGTGTCTAGTACATCAACAAATAACGTCTACAAGTAGCGTGCTGGTAGTGTCTAGTACATCATCAAATAACGTCAACACATAGCGTGTAGTCAGTGTCTAGTACATCAACAAATAACGCCAACAAGTAGCGTGTAGACAGTGTCTAGTACATCAACAAATACCGTCTACAAGTAGCGTGCTGGTAGTGTCTAATACAGTGGTTCTCAACCAGTGGGGAATTCCCCCCTCCCCACAGGGGGAATTTTAGGGTTTCCGGGGTACCTCAGAATTCGGAGTGAGTTCGCCTGATGGCGATGGTCACTGGTAAAAGGAAAGCTGCCAAGCACGAAAACATCAGTCCAGTGTGGAATACACTCGAGTTCACAGAGAGCCAACGAAAACAACAAGATGATATTACCTTTCATATATTCGTTTCATTTTTCAGTGTTTCTACATCTGTCTTTTACTTTTCACACTCGCCATCAACTTGAGCAGCACACTAAAAGAACCGCTGAGTCGAGATAAATTTACGAATAATCTTATAGCAGATAGATCCAACTGTAAGAATGTGGAATGTTGAAGAAATCTCCCGAAGTGGGTTACGATACTTTGAGTTGAGGTAGTACGTGTTTATCTTCAACGTCCGATACTTAATTTACATGTCAGTGAATCGAAGCAATGCCGCGATGTTGTTTCCCAAATGAACACTGTAGCCATGAATGACAAACTACATTCAGCTACTGAAGACACAACAAACGAGACTACAGCAGCAAACAACAAATAGCTTGACTGCTTAGGTTGGCTCAGCGGAGCAGAGATTTAATTCTATCTCCAAGTGCTAGGCACAGGCAGCATCAGCAGATGATGATGATGATGATTTTGATGATGATGATGGTTATTATGATGTGGAGGAGGGGGATAAACAAGTTCTAATGGCTACGATCCATACAACCATATGTGATTGAGGGAAAAATTATGTATACATGCAAGCATAATAAATGAAATGAATGAAACAGCACGAAAGCTGTAAAATATAATGTGTGAATCAACGAAAACGAGAAATAGAATTGGTAAGCTTGCTTGTATATTTATAGTTCCACTTTCTATCTATTGCTGTCACTTTTATTGAAGTCCTGGTGGTCAAGTACAATAAATCACTCAATGACGACATCAGTGGCGTTTGGTTTCTCACTTTATTGTAAGGTATGGTTAGGCCCGTTTCATTATATTCATCAGCTCTGGCCGTGCGGGGGAATGAACAGGCTGATACGCTGGCAGGGATTGCACCTCTTGGTGGTAGATTACCTATGGACAAGAGAGAGGTGATCGAGCGCCTGTGGGACTAGGTGAAGAAGGCGGAGGAACAGACTGAGAACTCGAATGTAGAATTAATGATATTTCATTATATGGGGATGGGCAGGGGCTATGGAAGAACCTCAAAAACTGAGAGGGAAAACAAGAACTTTCAATCAGATAGCGGTGTGAAAGATTAGTAGTATGACTCTTCGCTGGCTGTTGAACGAGGGGACGGAGTGCGTATGGGAATGTCATGAGTGCAGTGATGTCGGTTCTTAACTCAACTTAACTCAACTCAACACATTATATTCATCAGAGGCTTATGACGTCAGCATGATTGAAAGTATAATAGGGCTCGTTCTTAAACTTCTGCTGTGCTGAGGTCGAGATAGCGGATTCAACCCTACACCGGTCAGTTGGACTAAAATGTTGACTTGTCGTTCTTAATTTGGGGACGTAAATTACAAGCATATATAGTACCTCTGAATTCGGAGTAGGTTCGCCTGATGGCGAGGGGCACTGGTTATAGGACAAGCTAATCCACATGCAAAAATCAGTCCAGTGCGAATAATTAGATTAGAAGCTAGCCTACTGACCGGATGGTCACGGGATCGAACTGACGCCGAGGCGGCCTTTTTTTCAATTGATTTGAACTCCCAGATCGACCGGACCCAAACTGAGTACCAGAAAATGTATGGGGACGTGGAGGTGGCGGGTATGATACTGACCGTTCACTTCTCGAGCATCGACTGGTGTTTACAATAATGGGCTCAGCATCGTATGCCAGTTACGCTGTAAGTAAGTGCAGGAGCCTTTTACACACATCAACTCGCACTGGCTCCATGGCGCCACGCCCATAGTTTTATACTGTAATCGGTCCTCGGTGGGTCATGTGGTCATCACCGCGCCGGCGGTCTGTACACCCACACACATTCCTTGGTGCCAGTTTTAGGCTGGGTCGACCTGGGAACCCAAGTTCATTTTAAATATCTGGATCTACCCCGATGTGGAACGAACCATTGGCCACTGGGTAGACAGGGCGGGTCTAGCCCTACTCTACCGCTGCACCCATTGATCTTTCTGTCGTGAGAGAGCTCTTTACTTTACTTACTATCTTTTTCGTGTGGTGTTTGTCTATTAAGAATGATGATGACCATTCATTTCATCCAGTGGGGTTGAAAGTTTAGAGCCGTGAGTTCTAAGATTGCTAATCTATTTTGGCTCGAAATGTTCTTTAACAATATGGACAAAGAATGGTGACGTTCCAGGAGGAGGATTTCCTGCGCTGGTGTTTTTCTTGTTTTTGTTTTTGTTTTGTTTTTTTTTTTCAGCTTTTTTTTTCTCAGCTCTGTTTCACAAGTGACTACACCCTTGCTTAATCGTGTACGCCACGAATTTCGGTCTTTGGCAGCAGTCTCCCAGGTGTCGTGATGAATTCCAAAAGCTTTTAGTGATATCTGCAGAGTATTTACAAAGCACTTCTTCTGGCGGCCTTTGGGAGCGTTTAGCACAGCGCAGCTCACCGTAAAAATTGCATGTAGTGTATCTTTTGAAGCATCTTGGTTCCTTGTAGTTTCTGTCTAAACTGTTCCTTAATCTCGAGAATTCACTAGACAAACACCAGCTCATCTAACAAGACCGCGGCCTGCTCATGCAAAGTTATTTATTCTAGAAATGTCTTAACAGTTATGGTAACAATCTGCTGCGGTGGCACCCAAGGCGAACGAAGGTGCCACAAGTTTGAACAAGTAGTTTCCTGCCCGCCAAATGATCACAATCAATTACCACAAATAGGTAGGAAGAAAGACAGCTTGAATGTAATGAATCGAAATGAGATAAATGCGATTGCGATAGCAGTAATACTTCCCACGAAGATTGTGTCGATTAGGTGGCAGCTATTTACAGATCGCAGACCGTAACTCCAAAGACATGTTTACAATTTGAGACAAGAGATAAGCGTTGTTAGGGTCGTGTTCATGAAACCCGCTCGTTTTGAACACATTTCGCAATATACCATCCAAGCTTGAGGATCTTATTTCGTTAATTTGAAAATGTAGTGTTAACATAATTCAGTCGTTTTGTAAGCTGGTTTTGTAAAAGTAGCTTTGTTGCAAGATGGAAAACACTCTTGTCATTAGAAAGCTGTCAATTACAGCGAGGAGAAAGAGTGTTAAAGTGTCAGAAAGCGCGTTTGCAGCTGCATGCAGTGAGATCTGAATGGAGAAACATCTCGGATGGCGGTAGAAATATGGTTCAGATTATAAACATCAACGTCATAAGAGACGTTGGACTAACATATGACTGTAAGGACATTTGGAAATCTGCTTCAGTGTCCGGAGTGAGGGAGATGGGGTGAAGAGGGGGTTGCCAGACATGCACGTTTTTATCAAGAGCACATGATATTTAATTAATTGATTCAGCAACGAAATATACTATATCGTTGCATGTGACCTCCCAATTGGACAAAAGGGCGATATGTTACCACACTAGAGTTTGCGTCTTATTTGTTTTGTTTCGCGGTATCTTCCGCAATTTTAATGTCCAGTGAGCAGACATTATAATACTTGTCCATTTGATTATGCACCTTGTTTGGTCCAAACCTGCCTTTTTTTCCCTTGCAGTGAATCAGTTAATCGACTCAGAACTGTTGCAATCAGTCGATATACACCCCCGGGGTTGTTTAGGAAGAGATCGATGCGCCTATGGAACGGTCCGGAGTGCTATGACCTCACTAATCACCAATCATTAATGTCAAGATTACCTTGCAGGTAAATATAAACGTTGAAGAAGCAAGTGATACCATCAATTGGTTAGAACAATTAGAAGTAGAAAGATAAGATTTGTTCTGGCATGTTTGGTGAAGAAATAAACTTGAAAACACCCGGGAAGGCTAACCCGGTCAACAAACCCCCTCAGAAGACAGATGCGTCCGCAGAAAGGTACAAATATCGCAGCTCTGCTGTAAACAAATAACGTGATTACGCCCACAACAAAATAAATTATATATGGGACAAATGACAAAGAAGACGAAATAACTTGAAAACTTGGTAACAGCTGCCACACATGGAGGGGGAAACGCCAGAAGAAGTTAATGATAAGTTACTTGCGTTTCCTTTACAGGACGTGGCTGTCAGAACAGCACAGAGATAAATATGTAGATAGCTTAGCCGAATTGCATAATGGGAACAAGCGGACAGGTCTGATTCGAGACTCAGTTGATCCGTACTGGACAGTGAACTGTCACTACTGTCCACTCTTCTTGGTATCACACATGATGATGTTTTGTTAACTTCCCAACTTGTATCACGTCCGTGGCGAAGGCGTTACAGACGCATTTCGTAATTCCGCATACCGCGTTCGAATCACAGCTGCGGGCGATTTGGCAGCAGACCACATTGCCTTGGTGTTTTTACGAAATGGGATGGGTGCCGGTCGTTTAGAAAGCAATGACAAACTACTGAGCGTAGACTTGTCAAGAGATTGCAAACAGCAAACAAAATGATGTGGTTGACTGCGACGTCCTGTGAAGGATATGCAACTAACTTAACTTATCTGTTAACATAACTGACGTCACAGCACGAGGAAGAGAAAGTTAACATAACTGACGTCACAGCACGAGGAAGGGAAAGTTAACATAACTGACGTCACAGCACGAGGAAGGGAAAGTTACCGGTGCTTTGTCGAAACCAGCATTTGTGGATGCATAAAGTTTAAACAGCTAGTGCTTTAGATTAGTTGATATGACGTCACGAGAGCGGTCAGAGGGGTGTTAGACTGTTCGTCGTCTCGCAAGGTGAGGGTGAGACCGCCCACCTATCCCTCCGTGAGCGCAGGCCTGCAAAATGTGCCGGCCGTATTACATCACAGGCCGATGGCAGGCAACTGTCTCGAGACATGACATTTGATATTAGCGGAGCACACCAATGACAGGGGTAATGAAAGCTTCTGACGCTCCCTCCTTCGTTCTCTAGTCTGGACGGGTGGGTGACTTGTGGGATCTGGCGGTACTTGGGTATTCTGTCCTTCGTCTTGCCTGTTTGTTCCGCTTTTCAGTCTTTTATTCTAACGGTCTAGGCGTCTGTCTGTATGTCTGTCAGTCTTTTTTTAAATCTTTTTTTTTCTTTCTTTTTCACTCTTTTTTTTTTCTTTCTCTTTCTTTCTTTCTTTATTTCTTTACTTCTTTCTTTCTTTCTTTCTATCTTTCTTTCTTTCTTTCTCTGTCGCGCCACATTTATCTCAGAACATATAAATGCCCGAGTTATTATCTTGTCCATTCGACATTTACAAACACACACACACACACACACACACACACACACACACACACACACATAACACACACACGAACCTTATCCTACAGACCCCAGAATGATACCCTCCACTCTCCCTCCTCCACCTGAAAAGAATCGAACCCCGAGCATTCACACATTTCACGTATGCGCCGCCATGCTACCATTCTGACGCCTGACTGTAAACATACAGACACATATGTTCCCTACTCATTCACCCGTGGATATTTGGTACCAAATCCCAAATGATGATAACCATCAGAATTCAAAAATAAAAAAAACTAATTATTTCATTATTTTGAAACAAGCAAAGTATATTTAACTAGTATTAATCGTATCTCACAAAGTTTGAATAGCTTGGCTCCCTTATCAATAACAATGTTTGGCTGTTTGTGATTTCCTGGCAAGTTTACTTTCAAATGTTTGTTATTGGATTATGAACGACCGGAAATCATACCTTTGTATGGAAACCAACGCAAGACGGTCTGCTTCCAAATCGCCCGCAGCTGTGTTTCAAACGCGGTATGCGGGATTATGAATTGCTTTCTTGACCCCTTCGCAACAGAGCCGGCTAAAATCAATGAAGATTGTTTAAAAAGAAGCGGGCCAGGTTAAACAGTATTAGCGGTATATGACACAACGCTAGCAAGCAGATTAATGTAAATTATTTGTTGGCAATAGGCTCCTTTCCTGGCACAACTTATGTATGCCCCTGGAATGCATGTATGCATAAACAATTTCGCAATCACAAAGGAAGAAAATCGTGGAATTAGAACTCACATGTTGCATAAACAATCGTAGAATACTGTAGGCACTGAAGGAGAAGAAGGAAATATTGACATTCAACCAGATCTGATCAATGAATAAATTTGGCTCATAAATATAAACAGTATCGTGTCTCAAAATTGGAAATACTTGACCAGTTTAAACGCCACGATGATTTGAAAAGAACAGTTGTGGAGGGGAGGCAGGGATCGACCGCCACACAGAAGGACACGGGGCACAGATAACCCACTTGGCAAGACAATTCACAACACATGGATCTGGTAAAGGATCGGGAATCTTGTCCGTGGCCCGTCATGAGATCACTGTGATGAGAGCGACGTCATGAGAGCGACGTGATGAGAGTGCAGTGATGAGAGGGCCGTGATGAGAGCGACGTGATGACAGTGACGTGATGAGAGCGACGTGATGAGAACGTCGTGATGAGAGCGTTGTGATGAGAGCGTTGTGATGAGAGCGTTGTGATGAGAACGTCGTGATGAAAGCGCCGTGATGAGAGCGTCGTGATGAGAGCGCCGTGAAGAGAGCGCCGTGATGAGAGCGCCGTGATGAGACCGGCGTAATGAGAGTGGCGTGATGAGACCGGCGTAATGAGAGTGGCGTGATGAGAGCGCCGTGGTTAGAGCGTCGTGATGAGGGAGCGTGATGAGAGCAACATGATGAGAGCCACGTTCTGCAATGGACCTGCTATATGATGATGAATGAACGAACTGCATTTGTTTAAAGAGTTAAGTATTGGACACGCAGGTCCGTCTGACAGGCTGCTCTCATGCATTAATCTTAGAACGCCGACAACAAGAACAGGAACAATATGCATTATGATTAACCGTAAGGAAAATGTGCAATAAAAATGTTACATGACTCACTAAAACCAAGCATCAGGGACGCAGAGGTGTTTCCAAGACACCAGGGCCAGGTTCTATACTGGCCAAGACCTACTAACACGTCCTAGTCGTGCGTCCTAGTCGTGCGTCCTAGTCGTGCGTCCTAGTCGTGCGTCCTAGTCGTGCGTCCTAGTCGTGCGTCCTAGTCGTGCGTCCTAGTCGTGCGTCCTAGTCGTGCGTCCTAGTCGTGCGTCCTAGTCGTGCGTCCTAGTCGTGCGTCCTAGTCGTGCGTCCTAGTCGTGCGTCCTAGTCGTGCGTCCTGGGCAACAGGTCCCTTCGGGGTCCTGGCTAACGTTGGAGGATCGCTGATTCTTCTGAAGTCGGAGATTATCTGCCTGCACGGGGAAGAACCACCAGTCTACACACCAATAAGCCAGACATGGGACAATGGAAATTCATGCAAACCTCAGTCCGGTATGACATCACACTGATGTTGGACAACAGGATGTCTTCATCCGTCATACAGGACTTCCCGCTGGAGTTCACAGCCAGCGAACGCAAGCAAGCAACTAAAACCAATTATTGACATATCAATTATAATTAGCTAAGACGGATGTACCGTACCACATTAGTTAGTATGTTTTGGCACAGATCTTTATTATCATCATTATTATTATTATTACTTTTGTTAAGGGGACATGTAGTCTGTACTAATAATGAAACGTATGCTGCGTTGTTGATTAAAATGTCTAGAAAGATGTTTCAGCGTGTTCAGATCGAACGTTAAAGTTACTGGTAGAAGAAGCGCGGCTAGATGAGCACACCACTGGACATGGGAGAATAAAGGCACATGGGCATACCAATACATTAGGCATGAGAACTGGCGAATGATCTAGAGTCTGTTAGCTCTGTCACGAGAGCGATGTTCTGCAAATGATTTGCTACAAGATGGTGCTTTGTCTGTACAATAGCTATAACATAAGCTGTATTGCTTAGTACACAGGGACACTAGCTGATCATAAATGGTGTATAGCTTGATACACACTTAATATAGCTGATCGTGTATAATGTATTGCTTGGTATACACTTAAAATAGCTGATCGCGTATAATTATAGCTTGGTACACACTTAATGTAGTTGATCGTGTGTAATACATTGCTTCGTACACACTTAATGTAACTGATCGTATATTATGTATTGCTTGGTTTACACTTAATGTAGCTGATCGTATCTGATGTATTGCTTGGTTTACACTTAATGTAGCTGATCGTATATTATGTATTGCTTGGATACACACTTAATGTAGCTGTAAATATGCATTAAACGCACAGAAAATATGGTACACACTTAATATAGCTGATCCTGTATAATGTATTGCTTGGTATACACTAGGGGGCTGCGTAGTCTTGAGGTACGGTGTCCGCCTCGAGTGCTCGAGGTCCCGGGTTCAAGCCTTGATGATGACCGGGATTTTTTCTCGTGGACTTCTAGTAACAAAATTTCCCCTTGTCTCTGGGTAGTGAGATCGGACGCCCGTTTGTATTGTTGCCATCGTAAACAATCCCTTGGTAGTTGGAAATAGAAAAAGAGTAGCCTAACGGCACTGTCCGGGCAAAATTTCGAGTTAAAAATCTACCCAAAGTATTTCAGGATCCTCGCCGGTGCTACGGAGTTCGTGCACTGAGCTGCGATTTTCCGGACTCAGGCTTGAGTTAGGCGTTGAACGGAGTGCTTATGGGTTACACCCGTGTGCCGTGATGTTGATCCGTCGACTGAACTAAAAGCTATAGCTGACCACTCATGGACATATTGCTGAGTATATACGTACTATAGCTGATTACACTTGGTTTACTGCTTGGTACAGAGGTACAATAGCCGATCATATATAGTTTATATCTTGGTACAGAGGTACAATAGCCGTTCATATATAGTTTATATCTTGGTACAGAGGTACAATAGCCGTTCATATATAGTTTATTTCTTGGTACAGAGGTACAATAGCCGTTCATATATAGTTTATATCTTGGTACAGAGGTACAATAGCCGATCATATATAGTTTATATCTTGGTACAGAAGTACAATAGCCGTTCATATATAGTTTATATCTTGGTACAGAAGTACAATAGCCGTTCATATATAGTTTATATCTTGGTACAGAGGTACAATAGCCGATCATATATAGTTTATATCTTGGTACAGAAGTACAATAGCCGATCATACGTGGTTTATTTCTTGCTACAGAAGTACAATAGCCGTTCATATATAGTTTATTGCCTGGTACAGAAGTACAATAGCCGTTCATATCTGGTTTATTGCCTGGTACAGAAGTACAATAGCCGTTCATATATAGTTTATTTCTTGGTACAAAAGTACAATAGCCGTTCATATATAGTTTATTGCATGGTACAGAAGTACAATAGCCGTTCATATCTGGTTTATTGCCTGGTACAGAAGTACAATAGCCGAACATATGTGGTTTATTGCCTGGTACAGAAGTACAATAGCCGATCATATGTGGTTTATTGCCTGGTACAGAAGTACAATAGCCGATCATATGTGGTTTATTGCCTGGTACAGAAGTACAATAGCCGATCATATGTGGTTTATTGCCTGGTACAGAAGTACAATAGCCGAACATATGTGGTTTATTGCCTGGTACAGAAGTACAATAGCCGATCATATGTGGTTTATTACCTGGTACAGAAGTACAATAGCCGAACATATGTGGTTTAGTGCCTGGTACAGAAGTACAATAGCCGATCATATGTGGTTTATTGCCTGGTACAGAAGTACAATAGCCGAACATATGTGGTTTATTGCCTGGTACAGAAGTACAATAGCCGATCATATCTGGTTTATTACCTGGTACAGAAGTACAATAGCCGAACATATGTGGTTTAGTGCCTGGTACAGAAGTACAATAGCCGATCATATGTGGTTTAGTGCCTGGTACAGAAGTACAATAGCCGAACATATGTGGTTTATTGCCTGGTACAGAAGTACAATAGCCGATCATATCTGGTTTATTGCCTGGTACAGAAGTACAATAGCCGATCTACCTGGTTTATTACCTGGTTAAGTTAGCTGCACATCCTTTACAGGACGCTGCAGTCAACACCAGCATTTTTTTGCTGTTGTGATCCCTTGGTCGAGACAGGAACACTGAGCTGATCCACGACTCAGGTGATCGAGTGAAATGGCGAGTCATGACCGCCCACGCTTTCGGGCATGGCATGTGAGTGATTGATTGATTGATATCTTGGCAAGTAAGTTCACGTTCAGAAGTCTGGTACACACTGGTATTGCTTTGAACCACAACACACTACAATAACTGATCATGCATGTTGTAATATTTGGCACACACTTACAATAGCTAATCACAACGGAGTGCAAGATAACTGGTTACTTCATGTCATAGCATCATTACATCTTTGAAAGTGTAACACTGCACAACAATACGCTAGTATTTGATCAAGAATTACCTATCTATGTCTGTGCTAGCCATCATTTCTTTAGTAACGGGAACAGCGGGGAAGGGGAGAGGGGGAGAGGGGGAGGGGTAGTGCCAAAGAAACTTATTGGTTAAATCGCCAGCCTGCAGTATTGGTAGTCTGTGGGTTCGAAACAACCGGATTTTCAAAATTTAGCTTTGGACTGTATGTAAAAATATTGGTTTAAAATATTTGTTTATTACAAGGTTGAGACACGTTGTCATGGAAACATGAATTCGAGAAGTGTTGTCTTGAAAACACAAAGTTGAGAAGCGTCGTCATGGTAACACGAATTTGACAAGCGTCGTCATGGAAACATGAGGGAATTGTTTGTTTTCATTGCGCCATCCGTATTATTGCTGTTGTGTGCAGTTTGGCAGTGTTACTATCGCTGAGGAGTGATGACGGCAACTCTGTGTATAGACGATCTGCTATTTTGAAATCCAGGTCTTACAGAGAACCGAACACGCATCTCACGGTGCGAGAGGTGGTTATTCTTCTTATTGTTGACCACCCAGTCAACACAATAGTTTAGAACTCGTTAACGGGAATGTCAATAATTACAAGAATATTACAAGATTAGGAAAGATTGCTCGTCAAATTGCAGCAACGCGTTCATAAAAAGCATGAGCACGCTCTGCAGGACTCTGCACGTCTCGCAGCGAGATCAGAAATATATCCTTGCCCACTGTATTACGCCGGCTCTTGGCGAAGAAGTTGCAGTATGAGTGCCGGTCGTTCGGAAAGCAATGGTAAACTGCTGAACGTAAATATGCCCAGGAATCACAAAGAGCCAAAATATGCTGGAGGTTATTGCTACATCCTGTAAAGGATATGCAACTAACTAACTAACACTGTGTCACAGCTACATTGACGCTCGGTGGAAAATATTCAAGAACTGCAACAACAACGGTCGAGTTCCAAGGGTAATATTAATCACAGATTAAAGACAGCGGTATACAGGAGAAGTTAAATGAAAGACAGCATGAGAAAACGAACGAACAAACAAACAAGCTTTAAAGAAAAAGAAGAAGAAGAAGAAGAAGAAGAAGAAGAAGAAGAAGAAGAAGAAGAAGAAGAAGAAGAAGAAGAAGAAGAAGAAGAAGAAGAAGAAGAAGAAGAAGGAGGAGGAGGAGGAGGAGGAGGAGGAGGAGGAGAAGAAGGACAATGAGGAGCAGGAGGAGGAGGAGAAGGACAAGGATGAGAAGAAGAAGAAGAAGAAGAAGAAGAAGAAGAAGAAGAAGAAGAAGAAGAAGAAGAAGAAGAAGAAGAAGAGTGAAATAAAATAGCTCAGTACGATAAGCCCCCCCCCCCCTCTCTCTCTCTCTCTCTCTCTCTCTCTCTGTCTCTCTCTCTCTCTCAAAGTGCGTGTATGCTCGCGCGTGTGCGCGTGCGTGCGGATATGTGTGCGTGGGTATACGCACAGCATTAACACCTCTTCACAGAACTATCAAATCTATCCCAAATAACTCTGAAAGACATCACTATCATCGCAGCAAGCAATCGTCCCCAAAGAGCTACTTGACCTCTCGACTCTTTCCCTGAATTCAATTCGACTTTAACATGCCCTCAACATGTTTCCATCTTTTGAATTAACACTTCAGGTTTCGAATAACTACCGAAAAACTGGCACCCCATTGCTTTCGCTTCAGTGCTCTCTCATCACCCTTCTCTCCTCGCTGACTAGCTCGGTATAAAAGAGTAAGAAGGGAATAGTTAACTCGGGCTTAGAAAAAAATAAATCATAAACAGGGAGTTATTTTAAGAACTGCGGTTAAAAATAGCACAGGCTCCTGGGATCCCGACATGTAGAAGAAACATAAATTTTTCCCAGCAATCAGTAAATTCAGGCGCTTGCAGTTTTAGCCTAGAGACCCGGGAGTTCACAGATCTTGCCTACAGACTCGGGGATTTCACAGATCTCGCCAACAGACCGAGGGCGTTCGGAGACATAGTCTGCAGCTCTTGGCGCGAATAAAGAGAAAACTTGTGGTTAGTGCATCCCAGTTAAACATGCTGCATGTTTTGGGATGAGGTTTGTGTTCTGTCTATACAATTATAGCAAGCAAATGTGGGAATTGTGATGTGTATAGCAAACATAAATCTGGGAATTATGATGCCCATATCAGAAATGTATATTCTGTAGAGGAAATAATAACAGCAACAGTAAATCGCAGATCACCTGGCATCTTGCCAGGGCTGAGGACTAGTGTGGGATTATAGAAATGTTAATGCCCATGGCAGAACGTTGCAGTCAAGTCCAGGTTGATTCTCTAGGCAATTGTATGTTCAAAATTATGTATTTCCGTAGAGAATTTAAGCACAGATGCCACACACAATAGGTTGTACGATTTGTGCCTGTTATGTTTCGCTGCATCCCGTCAGTTATATACTGCAGAATTTAACTTCTTATGATTTGGGTTGATTAGAGCTAAAGAACGACATCAATGCACTCGGGATATTCCCACACTCCCTCCCCCCCCCCCCTCGTTCCAAAGCCAGCGAAGAGTCATACTGCTAATGGTTTAGCAGCCATCTGATTGAAAGTTCTGGTCTTCCCTCTCAGTTTTGAGATTCATTCACAACCTCTGTCGATCTCCCACCATACCATTATCTTCACATACGGGTTCTCAGTCTATTCTACCGCTTTCTCCACCTGGTTCCACAGGCTCCCGACCACCTCTCCCCTGTCCATAGGTAATCTAGTACCAACAGGTGCATTCCCTACCAGCCTATCTGTCTGTTCATTCCCCCGCACTCCTGTACGACCAGGGCAGAAAATACATAAATTCTCACAATCTGTAACCTCTAAAGCGATTCTTATGATATATAGTTATGCAGTATACACTTGTCGAGAAGCAGCGAAATATGCCGGGCAGTAAATCGTGCAACATATTGATTGCGTCTTCTGGATTTAAAATTTACGTTTAGTAGTTTGCAGTTGCTTTCTGAACGAGAAGTCAAAAGTGTAAGTCCAAATGACCGGTAGGTGGAGTGAACCCACTAACCTACCGTCCACATACATGAAGTTTAAGCTCGAGAGCGATAAACCTCTAGAAAGCGGGAAAAGGGTTGAACTCAAATAACAAGGACAACTATTACTTAGCTTGCCGGCACGGCACTTGATGATGGGACAACTCCGCACACAACACCTAAGAGACATCTTAGCTCTCCGCCACGATGTGTGCAGGACAGGTAAAAACATACAACTATTTTCCTCTCATTATTTTTCCCTCGGTCGAGCTGAAACCCTCAACCACCCTTCTTCTCCGTCAAAATATATTCTTGAGCAAGTCGGCTGATACCTGGAATAAAAGTGAGCGCATTCCAGTATGTCACGCAAACTGCTGCCTGTCTGCCAGCTAACCTATATTACACTTAATTTATTGACTTTCTTATTCGTCTGTCTTCTATCCTCTGTTGGAGTATAGATTCTTAAAAAACCCACTCCATTCCCTCTTTTCTTTTGCTCTTCCCTGCAGTTTCTTCCTGCCTTTCCCATTGTATTCATCTATGCCTCTAATTCTCTTCTCCGTGTGTTTTAGGCTTAGTTTCCCTCTACTGGGTTTTCTCTGTGGGATCCAAAGAAAGGAGTTTCTAGTTATACTATTCACATCTTTTAGTGTGTGGTCTAGCCAGTGTTAGCGTCTTTCCTTCACTTCCGGAATCGCTGGCATTTCTTTACCTCTTTATATAAGCTCCGTGTTAATGTGTTTGTTTGTTTGTTTGTTTGTTTGTTTTATGTTTGCTCACGTGCTGCTAATGCTAGTGCACTGGGCTGATTTATTGCGTGTGGATTAGCTTTCCCTGTTACCAGTGTCCTTCGTCATCCCACGATCCCACCTCGACTTCTCAGGTACTTGTAAACTACAACCCCAAGTCAGGGATGAGTAATCAACATTTTAGTCCAGCTGACCGGTGTAGGGTTTGAATCCACTACCTCGACATTAGCAAACCAAAAGTATATGAACGAGTGCCCTTATCCATTCTTCCATGCTTACATCCGCTCCATTTAATGTGATTCTATGATATCAATTATTTTAGTACTTTCCTGTACAGTCACTAGTTACTGACTGTTTGTAATTTATTTGTATTTATTTTTTATTTGTATTTGTAATCTTGTATTGCTACCTAAATGTATACAGTTCCACTTCTTGAAGTCAGGTTTCACCAAGGAACATCAGATTATCATTTGTTTGATTTATGTTCATAGTGCCTCATTAATTTCCGGTCAAAGGTATTTTCATTTCCACAAATCCAATATAAAGTGAATTTATTACAACGCTTATTATGTTTATTATTATCCGTTCTTGTGACTACATGATCAGTGCACATCTGTTTTGACAGAAACCTATATTTTCATATTAGTTGTTTATCAAAGTCATATCTTATTCTTTCAAGATACTGTTTAATTATTTCCAGAGAACTGACAATAATATTATACGTCTATCATTTACGCACTCCTGCACCGTTCTTTCTTATTATTTTCAACAGATATCACTCCCACCAGCTGGTATGTCTCCAGTCTCCAACACTCCACTGCAGTAATTCAGATGATTTTGGCTTGTATACTGGGACACAATCTGAACTAGCAACTTTCCTTTCCTTCAGAAGTTGTATAGCTTTAATGTCTTCTTTAGATGATTTCTCACAGTTAATATCAAGCGCCACTTCGGCAGGTTTGATGTCTACTAGGTCTTGAGCTATTGGCGACAGGCAAAAATGGGACTTTTGAATTTAAATGTAATAGATAATTTCTTAGAATACTTTGGTCCAAGAAGAAGAAACATACTGTCATTCTACAAGGTTTGAACATCAAAGAAAATTGGCTCATAAATACCAACCTGTCTCGGAAAATGAAATACTTTGGCCAAATTTAAAAAATTGAAAAGAAAAGTGAAGGAAGGCATGGTTCCTGGAACAAGAGGCGGGGTCGATGAGCAAGAAGATGGATACCGTATATTAAAACACCTTAAGCATGAACTTGTTTGAGACAGAGCACCTGGCACAGAATAGAGAACCTTGTCAGCGAACCACCAGGGCAAAGCTTTCTGGAACAGAACTGCTAAATGATGATGATCTAATTACTAACGTGCATACATAATTAACATATGTCTCTATCCACCTAATAACCTACATACATACTTAAATAGCCTGTCTATCTACCTAATAACCTACATATATACATAAATTGCCTATTTATCCACCTAATAACCTACATATATTGAATGATGTGTGAATGAAATAATGTATGGAAGAGAGTGATAGAAGGGCAGAATGTTAGACGGGCCGGCGTGCCCAATTCTTAACCCTTTGAAAATAAAGTTTGTTCGCTCGTTCGTTCGTTCGTTCATATATACTTAAATTGCCTATCTATCCACCTAATAACATACATACATACTTAAATTGCCTGTCTATCCACCTAATAACTTACATATATACTTAAATTGCCTATCTATCCACCTAATAACCTACATACATACTTAAATTGCCTGTCTATCCACCTAATAACCTACATATATACTTAAATTGCCTATCTATCCACCTAATAACCTACATATATACTTAAATTGCCTATCTATCCACCTAATAACCTACATACATACTTAAATTGCCTGTCTATCCACCTAATAACATACATACATACTTAAATTGCCTGTCTATCCACCTAATAACCTACATATATACTTAAATTGCCTATCTATCCACCTAATAACCTACATACATACTTAAATTGCCTGTCTATCCACCTAATAACCTACATATATACTTAAATTGCCTATCTATCCACCTAATAACCTACATATATACCTAAATTGCCTATCTATCCACCTAATAACCTACATATATACTTAAATTGCCTATCTATCCACCTAATAACCTACATACATATTTAAATTGCCTGTCTATCCACCTAATAACATACATACATACTTAAATTGCCTGTCTATCCACCTAATAACTTACATATATACTTAAATTGCCTATCTATCCACCTAATAACCTACATACATACTTAAATTGCCTGTCTATCCACCTAATAACCTACATATATACTTAAATTGCCTATCTATCCACCTAATAACCTGCATATATACATAAATTGCCTGTCTATCCACCTAATAACATACATACATACTTAAATTGCCTGTCTATCCACCTAATAACATACATACATACTTAAATTGCCTGTCTATCCACCTAATAACCTAGATACATACTTAAATTGCCTGTCTATCCACCTAATAACCTACATACATACTTAAATTGCCTATCTATCCACCTAATAACCTACATATATACATAAATTGCCTATCTATCCATCTAATAATCGGCGCTGATTTAGAGAATGGAGAAACTGTGTTTCAGAACTCCCCGACATAGGGAGTCGAGGGTTCGAAGTAAGCCGAGGCCGATTTGGAAACAGACCGCCTTGCGTTGATTTTTATGGATGATGTGTCGACAGTTCAGAAAGTAATAGGCCAATAAATTCTGGGGTTGACTGCAACGTCCTGTAAGGGGCACACAACTAACTTAACATCCGCCTACTAACCTACATACATAATTACATTATCTACCAAGCTTCCTACTAACTTTAATACATACTTACCTTACCTACCTACCTACCTACCTACACATACACATCATCATCATGTGCCATGTCGATAAGCGTAGACGGCCATGGCTCATCACCTCACACAATCACCAGTCATATATCAGATCTGTGTGTGTGTGTGCGCGCGCGCGTGTGTGTGTGCGCGCGCGCGTGTGTATGTGTGTGTGTTTTCTGTTTTTCGATAATGATATGTGACCAAACCAGCTACTGATTCTTATTTTTTTCCCTTCTGGTAACGTGCCCAAAAAGCTTGTCTGTCTACATGTAATCTCTGCAGTGATATTACGGTTTCATTTTTTTTTCTTCTAGTACTTCCTCAAGTTTTTTTTGTTCTCTATCAGTTAATGATATTCTTTGCGTTTTCTTTAGAACCTACATTTCCACTGCCATTATATGTTTCTTATCTTGTCTCTTCATTGTCCATTATTCTCACCTATACAAAAGTGTGGGTTTCTTATTACGTTTCAACACTAATCTTTTCTCACTGCAGTTGTCAGGTTTTTACTGGTACGTAAGTTTCCCATTTTCAAACGGCTCCTTCTGTCATGACGGTTCTTGTTCTAATCACTCCAAGGCATCTTCAATCAGATGTGATGACTGTTCCGAGATAGTTATACCGATTCACCTGTTGAAGAATTTGCCCCTATACTTGGATGTTATATTGTGGTATTTCTTTCTTCTTGGAACGACTATAATCTATGTTTCTTACAATTTAATTCACGGGAAGAGAAGCAGAAACAGGGATGAACACTATGCGAAGGACATGGGTACAACTGCATGGGATAGCTGAAGATAGGAGGACCTGGAGTGAGTTGGCGGAGGGCCTATGCCATAATGAGGGATAGAGGAAAAAAGAAAAAGAAGACGAGGATATATACTTACCTTATATACCAATTCACTTTCTACAATAAATATATACTTAACTTACCTATCCATAAGAGCAAGTCCTACACGAAGCAATTGAAAACCGTAAACTGATTAGAGAAATTAGACGTAGACTGTCATATTTTTAGGGGCATGTTATGAGAAGAAATAAACTAGAGAATTTGGCAAAATTAAAGGGAAAATAACAAGGGGGAGGCAGAGAAGTAAACGCCTGGATAGCTAGGCCACGCCGCATGGTCTAGACAAGAACGCGGAGCTGATCCACGACTCTTGTGATCGTGTGAGATGGCGAAAAATGACCGCCCACGCTTTTCGACATGGCATATGATGATGATGACCTATCCGTATACCTACTAACCTGTATGGATAAGTAAATAACCCACCTGTCTAATATTAAGTCACATTTATACTCAGTTTACCTTCTTATGTTTAAGCGATGTTGAATGAAATAATGTATGAGAGGAGTTAGAGAAGAAAGGCAGAACGTCAGGCGGGCCTGCGGGCCTAATTTTTAACTCTTTGAAAATAAAGATTGTTCGTTCGTTGGTTCTTACCAAATGCTTGCGTGGCAACCATGTGTGCCACACAAGCCTAACCAAATTATCAACATCTGATACACATTAAGATGTGCAAAACATTAACATCAACACAGCGAGTTTAACGTAAACATCAAGACCTGACTAACACTGATCTATTCAAAATGTCAACACCTGGTCAACATGACCCTAATGAAAGTATCAACATTTGACCAACACTAGCTTGTCTAAAACAGCAACATCTGATTAACATTAGCTTATTATAAAAAGCAACATATGACCAACTTATCATAAACAACATCTGACCTAAATTAACTTATCATAAACAACAACATCTGACCTAAATTAACTTATCAAAAACAACAACATCCGACCAACATTAGCTTTTCATAAACACCACAACATGATCAACACGAGTCCATCCAATATATCAACACATTATCAACATTAACTTATACAAATCATCAAGATCAGGTCAACAGTAACTTATCTAACACTTTAAGATCTGGTCGACATTAACTTATCTAACAGATCAAGATCTGGTGAACATTAACTTATCTAAATATTGAGCACAACCCACTACTGGCAACGCCGATCGCATTCTGGTATAAACCTAAGGCCTATCCACGTCAATATGGAAGCACTATACTCGAGTTTCGCCCTCATTTGAGCTCGTCAGTAGTGCATATCCCTGACCGGATCTGGAAACAGTCCCGGATCACGCGTGTGAAGCGGGTGTGTAACCACGCGGCACACACTGGACACACCAAATTATCACAACAGAACATCACAACGCTACCCATCGTAGGCTATACAGATCAACATATAGTCAAAATTAGCCTACCCAGCATCAACAAGCTGTGTCAGGTGGTTAAATATTTAATAAACGCTCATTATTCTGATACAATGAATTCTGTAACGAATGCACCGCCATCACAGCTAACAGCACTAATGAATGCAATAACCCTAGCACTAACAGATGCATATCCATTAGTCTCTGAAGACTTCATTGCTCGTTTTTTTTTTTTCGTTTGTATTTTTATTTTTTAAATTTTTTTTCTTTGCCGGGGGGGGGGGGGGGGGGTTGTTTCCCTCGCTTTGAACTAAGGCGTAGTCCACATACGTTCAACTACTTCTATTACATTGGACTGAATTTTGGCGTGTAGATTAGCTTTCCATATTACCAGTGTCCCTCGCCATCAGGCCAACCCACTCCGACTTCTGCTTGTTGTCATTTACGTCCCCAAGTCAAAGACGAGAAGACAATAATTTAGTCCCACTGACCGGTGTAGGGGTCGAACCCGCTACCTCAGGATTAATAGCGAGCGTTCTTATCCTTTCGGTCAAGCTGACCTCCTAACGGGGCTCTTGAAACTGCTGCATTCCTTTGCAGGACGTTGCGACCAACCACAGGCTGATTTTCTAGGCAGTTTGTACTTAAGGTAGTTTGCCATTGCTTTCCTAATGAGAAATCAACGTTAAAGTCCAAATCAATGTCCGTGTAGGGACTGAACGCCCTACCTCGCCATAAATGCACTGGAAGTTTAAAAGCGAGCGCTTTCATCCAGGTAAGCAAATAACAGCAACATGCGGTTACCTACGAGGCATGTGGCATAAGGCGACCAAGGAAGGTTGACGTGAGGCTGACTGCCCCAACGCACATAAACCTTTAAAAACGTTGTTGCATATCCTTTACAGGGCGTAGCAGTAAACCCCGGCATTTTTTTGCTGCTCGTGATTCCTGGGCGAGTTTACATTCAGTAGTTTGCATAAATGCCTTTGAATGTAAGTGATATATACGAGTTTTAAGAATGTCTTGGATAAAGAAAAGAACAAATGCATCCATACTTCAAGAGCTGAATATTGAAGAAGGTTGGCTATTAAAGACGATAAAACAAAGAAAATTGAAATATTTTGGTCATTTGAAACGTCACAAAAGTCTGGAGAGAACAATAATGGAGGGGTATATGCCTGGAAAGAGAGGAAGAGGAAGGACAAAGAGAAGATGTGTGCAGGATGTTGCAGATGATCTCCTGATGTGTGCATAGGACGCGGGACATCTTGCTTATAATCGAGAGGTTTTCAGGAAGGTTGTTATGCGAGCGAGGTTCTGCAAAGGTCATGCTATTGAATGAATGAATGAATGCATGAGTTTACCATTGCTTTCTGAACGACCGGCACCCCTACCATTTTATAAAATTCAACGTAAGGCGGTCTTCTGCTAAATCGCCCACAGCTGTGATTCGAATGCGGTATGCGGGATTACGAACTGCCTCCGTAACACCTTCGCCACGGAAGGCGACTCAGAAACCTTTTGGCAGTATAATAAAACCAAACATGAAGCAGTTTATATGTTATGCTTGTGGTATGCTAACACCTAGGAAACCGCAATACCGCTGTGGCTGTCACGTGACCTGCCGGCCTGGTGTTCACGTGTTCGAATACATATCGAGGCGGGTGCCAATGACATTTTTTTTTTTTGCATATCCTATTTACAGGACATCGCTGTCAACACCAACATTTTACTGCTGTTGTTGATGTCTTGGCAAGTTTACGTTCAGTAGCTTGTCATTGCTTTCTGAACGACCGGCTCCCATACCAACACGTTGAAAGCCAGCGTGTCACGGACTGCTGCCAAATCGGTGGAAGCTGTTTCGAAAACACAGGTAAGCGAGCTCACGAATCGTGTCCGCAAGCCCTTAGCCACGGAGACCGGCCAATGGCATCTACAACAATATATATTATACAACTGTAGAACTCTGCTGACTTCTCTCTATATATGCATATCTACGCGAAGAAGTCAATAAATAAGTCACAAATGGCTGTATAAAAATAACTAAATATGATAACAACTTAAAACAAGGTTAGTTTTATACATACATTGTCGTTTATTTCTCAACATAATTTCCACCAACATTGATGCACTTATTCCATCGTTTTATCAATCCTCCCAAACCGCTTGCATAGAAATGCGTGCTCTGTTTTCTAAACCACGTTTTCCCTTCACATTCAACTTCGGCGTCATTCGTGAAATGTCTCACGCCAAGGTGAGTTTTCAGTGGACCAAAAAGGTGGAAATCGCTAGGGGCTAAGTCGGGGCTGTAAGGTGGATGTTCCAGAACTTCCCACTTTAGTTGGTTAATTTTCTCCTGAATTAATTGTGCCGTACGTCGTCTGGCATTGTCATGAAGAAGCAACACTCCTTGAGAAACTTTTTCTACCCAGCTATGCGCCGCTTTACGGGACAAACATTTGTCAGCATAAACAGGAAGCATTTCCTTATGAATTTCCTTTGCAGGCAGTCCTTTTGCCCCCTCCCCAAAAAAACACAACAGCACGTTGCTCTTTGGTTGTACACTCCGTAAACATAATCGCCATCTTTTATGCGTTGCGCATGCGCATGAGACACCTAGCGCCACCTGACGAACGGGAATATAAAGTTCGATGTTGCTGTCACCGTATGACACTAGAAAACACCAACTACATTTACCTGCCATCCCACAGAACTGTGTGACTTGCTTATTTACTAGCCCTCGTAATTGTCTGAACACCCTCTTTAGATCTGTTGTGTTGTTCCGTTCCTGGTGACGATTACTATAATCGAAACGTTTTGTCATAGTATAGTTATTTTTATTTTATTATTTATTTTCAAAATTTTTCTCCTTTTATTTATGTTCATAATTGTGGAGTTCGCGGGAAGGTATGTATGTTTAGTATATCTCACTGTTTGTTACAGGAGTTACACATGCCCAACTGTTGTTATTTCCTATTGTTATATCCTGGTCCAGTCGCAACGTCTCTTATCTATATGAAGAAGATAGATGGCACACACACACACGCGCACACACGCACACACGCAGGCACGCACGCACGCACGCACACACACACACACACACACACACACACACACACAACGGTTCTCATTTATAACCAACGCCGAAGAAGCAAGTTGAACGAGACGGATTTTTTTTCCGTTAACACTGAACTGAACTGAATAACTTTGTTTTATGTTGCATATCCCTAACAGGACGTTGCAGTCAACACCAGCATTTTCAGCTGCTGTTGATGTACTAGGCAAGATTACGCTCAGTAGTTTGCCATTGCTTTCTGAACGACTTGCTCACATACTCCCGTAAGTAACCAACGCGGCGCGATACGCTACCGAATCTCGCGCGGCTACGTTACTCACGAGAATATACACGACTACGGAGAAAGACGTGAACCACTACGCCAGGGAGACTGAACTGAATAACTAGACATTCCTAAAAGGTATTTTCATTAGCCAGGTATAACATCCACCTGACCCACAACTGTGGAATATGGACAGAATCCTTACCCAGCCTCGATGTTGTTTCAACGACCTCAGTGGTGAACCCAACAAGAATCACCATAACGACACAAAAAGAAAGTGATTCAGGTGGCGACTATAGGGAGACGAGAAAGACATTCAGAAGTATTGATCTGCACTCGTAGAAGTAGAGGGGTATGAGGACACGCCAAGGTCATACCAGGAGTAAGCGTAACAAGCCTAAATCTCATTGGATCGGGAGTTCTAGATAGCCTGTTTTTTGGTGTGTATTGGCTTTGTGGCCAAGGGATTAAGGAATGCAATCACATACCGCTTTCAAAATACAGCTGCGGGCGATTTGGCAGTCGATCGCCTTGCGTTAGGTTTCATACATTGGTATGAGTGCCTGTCGTTCAGAAAGTAATGGCAAACTACTGAACATACGCTGGCCAAGAAATCACAAACAGCCAAACATGCTGGGGTTGACTGGAAAGTCCTGTAAAAGAATATGCGACTAACTTTATTTTTTGTTTGCATTTGAATTCTGAAACTTAATTAGATCAGAATTATACTATGGCAAAATAGCAAGTACCGTATGCAATAACGCACTGTTGTTGAATGTCAGAAAGAGAGTGCTGAAATGTTATAAAAGATCTGTTTTATTGTATGGCAGTCAATCATGGACCTAAATGAGCAAATTAGGAAGTATTTGGAAGATATGGTTCCTCAGACAAATGTTTCAAATATTTGGATTCCAGAGTAACAACAACGATTGTCTGGAAGAGGCTAATGAAACTATTACAGTATATTCAACTATAGAAAGAGACATACATTATTTGGTAATATGGTTTCAAGAGAGTCATTAGAATACATAGGGATAACTGGAATGATCTGTGGGAAAAGAAGCAGAGGAAGACCAAGAGAAACGATTCTGGGTGTACTGAAACTGTGGCAAGAAGGAATATTATCAGCAGAGTTGATTCAGATCACGAAAAAACGAAACCTGTGAAGAGACATGAGCGCCTACGCCTGTTGGCGGGGCATATGGTGATGATGATTTCACGGCAGGTAGAGTGGATTTACCTATTCTCAGATGATACGCTAAAAATACCACAATAACGCTTGTGCATTGAACGTCAGAAGGTTGACGAGAGGGAGGCCAGGCCAGGATTGCCAACAGTGAACTGTGGAAACTGAGAAGATAAAAACAGGACAGAATCTGATTTATCTAATGATCTGCTATAACATACAGACAGAGAAACGTGATCTGCGAGCAGTACAACTAGTTATGCCTTACTGCATCATTTCTGTTCTTTTCACTGCCTT
The DNA here is from genome assembly GCA_963921405.1 of Cepaea hortensis. Classification (NCBI taxonomy): domain Eukaryota; kingdom Metazoa; phylum Mollusca; class Gastropoda; order Stylommatophora; family Helicidae; genus Cepaea; species Cepaea hortensis. The sequence goes on from OY992876.1 coordinate 15,576,189, forward strand.
TCTTACCTGGCATTCCGTCAGGCCACATAGATTTCTTTAAGCCCTGTTTCTTCTTCTTCTTCTTCTTCTTCTTCTTCTTCTTCTTCTTCTTCTTCTTCTTCTTCTTCTTCTTCTTCTTCTTCTTCTTCTTCTTCTTCATCTGACCCCTCCTGCTCGTTCGTACTCAGAACGCTCGTTAATGACACCTGTCGTAGCAATATCCCATAATACATGGGCCCAGTCGGAAGAAGCCAGATGATGCCATGTGTGTGTTAGTTCTCTAAGCTGGACATGACTAGAGTAGGGACTTGGCTCACATAGAGTAATGACGTATGCGCAACTATCTGACAAGCTGTTGAACCTCACGTATGGACACTTTCAGTTGTTTGTTCAAGTATTTTTATTGAGTGGGGGGGGGGGGGGTATTTGCACTTTCTATAATGCTGTTTATTGATAGCTGCCGAAGAGAACCATACCGTCATCTGTGGGTGCTGGAGTGGGTTTGGGGGTAAGTGAGAAGGCCAGTCTGGGCCGCGAAATGTTCTTACAATAACAGCAAACACAGAATTAAAATACGACTTGAGCGTTATTGGTATTGAAGTGAGCAAGAATTTCACGGCGTCAGTATCACTCTCGCGCCTTGATTCTATTTGATCCAACAGCAAAATATATACGCCTGGAATGGATATTCGTCCATCAAGAATGATGATGACCATTCATTACATCCAAGTTCGTCCATCAGGAATGATGAAGACAATAGGATGAAGAATGACTTGCGCGATGAATTTGTTTATAGTGAGGAAGAGCTGCGCAACTTCATCGGTCTCACTCTATCGCCTGCATCCATCTGATTCCAGTGGCAACTTAGATGCAAGGAATCATCAATGAGATCTTATGTCCTGCCTTGTTTTTAAGTTCCACAGCGCGTTGCTGGTTAGTCAGCTTTCCTCCTCTTGACCAGCCAGTGCTTCTTCGGGTTGGTGTGGAGTCCAGACTTCTCATGTTTGGGTAGTCGAGCCTTGTGGTATCATAGACCCAGCGACTACCTCCGAATGGTTCCGCTGGCCATGTCTAAAATAGGGGTTAAAAGCAAGAGGATCGACTTTATTGGACCAGGTTTGATCCCATAATGTTCGGTTTCTTTCTCATGGCGACCTGTCGAACGCCTCGCACAAAGCTTCAGCGAATACCCCCAAGTGTCTACGAGAAAACTGCACTCGTGAACCGAACGACGTAGCCTGGAATCGAACACACAACCTTCTGAGCGCGAGGCATGCAGCGTAACCACTTCGCCACGGAGACTCCTGGCTTCTTAGGGATTCTCAAGGATGCGGCTGCCTGAGCTATAAACTGGGTACGGAGAAGGCAACATGGTAGCAGTTGGTGCATAGGGAAGCCCTGCCGTGGAGGCGACGACAGAGGGGAACTGCCGGGATAGAAGCTGGCTTCTCACGAACAAAGATGCTAGAATGCGTGTGAGGCACCGGTTGCACGATGTTCACCTCCCCGAGGGAAGAGTGGCCTGGAAGCAGCTCTCTGGAACACTTCGCCACGGAGACTCCTGGTCTTGTGTTGATTGTTGTCTGCAATGTTGCCGCTATCACAAGCCAGCAGTTGCTGAGAGCACACAAGGGAATTGATTGTCAGGCGATTACCAATGATGGACCAGTAACCATCACAGCTCCACGGTTTCACTCCAGTCCACCACATCGATATTCTAACGCCGGCAAAAGGAGACCGCGGTGAAAAGATGGGCAACAACGGACAATGCAGAAGTCTGTCATGGAACGATATCTGGCTCATGGCACCACTGCGCCTAAGTTTCGTTGTCAGATCACTGCCATCAGATCTCCTACCATTTGTATGCTTTCTTGCCAAGACACTTGACGTTATATTTATTATCATTGTGTGCCTTTGTCTTCCCTATGCCCTTTTTAATCAAGTGTATTAGTATTCACTGCGTTTTCAAGTTAATTTTTCCTCATAACATGCCCCCAAAACTCACTGTCTATTCTAATTTATCTAATCAATTTACGGCTTTCATTTGTTTCTTGGAGGACCCATAAACATTCCGACTCTGGATGATGCTGCGTTAGTCTCCGGATGAAACAGTCAGTAGCTCACAACCCGCGCTCAAAACGGGAAGGAAGTGGAATGTCGGCAGAGCAGTCTAAAAATGTCTAAGAATCACTAAAACTGAAGGAAGCCATGGGATACACCCACTCGTATAGACTTGGGTTCGGTCGCCATGCCCTAGCTTTGTTATGGTCAAAAGCCAAGGCCAGGGAACGCAGAGATACAGAGGTTCGAGAGATCTTGAAGGAGAATGCTAAAATAGAGTACAAAATAATGCCCAACAGTCGCAGCAGGGTCATGTAGGGAAGGGCCATGGAAGGATATCTGGCGCATGGCACCGCTGCTCCTTAGCTTCGTCGTCAGATCACTTTACGATGTCCTGCCATTAGCCAGCAACCTGGACAGTGGGAAATCTACCGTCCCGACATGTCTGTCACCTCTGTAAATGGAAGAGTCCGACATTAGAGCATGTGCTGTCTGCGTGAAAAGTAGCCCTTTGTCAAGGCGATTCATATGGCGCCACAATAAAATACTGACTAATGGCGGCCATAGTGGATGAAGCAAGGATGCGGGAGAATAGAGGGATCAGGGCCGGGCCATGTGTATTTTCTTAGTCAGAGCTGGGCAGCTGGTGGAGACAAGGAAGACTGTGCTGGAGACTTATTGTCCATCCTCGATGGCGCTGACGATTGGGAGCTGGCTGTTGACCTGAAAGGGTATAGTGATTACCAGACAGTGATTCAACAGTTTCGATTGCGATCTGACATTGTACTGCAGTTAACGCTTTTGGAGCTGATTGTCTCATACGAATCGAGAATCGAGGAGCAGCACACATGCAAGATGGAAAAGCCCAGCGATATGGTCGCAAATCTGGCACAGGTAACGTATAATGTCAGGCTATTCACTGCTGAGGTAGGCACAAGAGGTGTCATTTCTCGCATCGTGTACGGCGGGGTTAGGCATTTATTCATGAAATGACAAGAGAGAACTCGGGCACAAAAGCTACTGAGCGAGACAGCCGACAAGGCTAACTATGGAACAATTGAAACTTTGAGTGGGACAGGTCACTGCAGTAATAAGGTTCTCGTTCCTGTCTGCAAATCGTAGTACACCCAAAGTCTAACCGCCTCGGACAAGATCGAAATAATTTCATCTGTCAGTATATGTTTTCCCTTTCATTGAGCTTCCTAGCTATGTTATGTCATGTCATGTCATGTCATGTCATGTTATGTTATGTTATGTTATGTACAACGACATCACTGCTCAATGCGCATTCCTATGTGTTCAGTCCTCCGATGCAGCAGCTATTTAAAAGTATTTCAGCTCACTGTTCCATGAAGGAGTTGGTATCTCCTCTCTTTCCCTTGAAGGCGCCAATGGCGTGCTTGACCAGGCTTTACTACTAGTTCGTGCAGTCGGGCTAAAGTCGGTGTCTCGTCAGTATCCTCCAGATAAGTATGTATGTACTGCACTGATTATATCAGCCCTGCCCATGCTTCTTCCCGTGTGCGTTGGAGCATTATTTGCCATCTGGTCTGCGCTTTCGTTACCCCTCACTCGGACATATTCCGGTGTGTACATCCAGGGTAGTGATGTGAGGCGTGACTTCCGAATGTTGTCTATCCATTCGGAGCGGAAGCTGCCGGTTGCAATTTTCTGTAGCATGTTCATGCTATGATATGATGAGACCCTATACCCCGGGAAGGTTAACCCGGTCAACAAATTCCCGCAGATGTCGGATGTGTCGGCCTAACGGCGCAAGAACGCAGCTCTGCTGTAAACAGGCACAACGCAACCACGTCCACAAAAAAAAAAAAAAACTCCGGATGAACGCAGAAGGAGAAGAAGAACCTATACTGTTGCATGCATGCCAAATATGGACAATAAGCCCTTTAATCTCGCAAGTTGTCAATTATATCTCATCATATTTTTCTTCTCTTCTTTCTTAAGAAGCAGTAAGCGATAGAAGACTTTGGACGGTTATGTATTATGTCATGGCGGATGGTACCACATGAATTGATAAATAGTGCTAGAGAATAGCAAATGTGGAGAGGCATGGTAGCCCAGCCAGTTGGCAAGACAGCTGAGGTTTATCAAGCTTCTTGTTTACTTGTACCAAAGTGCGGACCACTTCAAAAATTAACGAACTCGTCTTTACCACGTGACGCCAAACCGTCTACCTACATACACTTTGTGCCAGCCCTGATATATTTGATGTAGACGGGCGTGATCCAGGCGAAGAGAGCCTGGGTGATAATACATCTAATAAATAATGATATTAACACAGCAGACGCGAGCTTGGCGTCTGGATTTGGTTTCCCTAGCCATCAGTTGTAGCTAGCAAGATGGCGGACTTCAAGATGGCACGTTAAAGATAAATTCTTCTGGCTTAAGTTAGTTAGGCTTCGTCTGCACTCATCCACCATTACCTGTAGGCGAAGACAAGGGGCAATGTTGTGTGAAAGGTTGTGAAATAGAAGACATAGAGCAAACACTAGAACAAACAAGATAAGATACTTCAGAGAGAGAGAGAGAGAGAGAGAGAGAGAGAGAGAGAGAGAGAGAGAGAGAGAGGTGTATTTTGTGCACCCAACCCTCAAGTTTAAAAGGCCAAGCCCTTTGTTACGTTTTACTGCGTCTGTTTTTCAATCAAGCATTAAAATAATTGCAACTGTACGTTTAGAAAAGGTCCACCTGTGCCGGATACCGTTGTTGTCTCGCCAAGGTGTTGCAATCTTCTTATGCTGGGTCATAGATTTAATGGATTCTTTTCATTGCATTTATTTTTACTGTGTTGTGTCATCATTTGAGGCTACATGTTTGCATTCATTGATACCTACCAAAACAGTTTAACCCAGTCAGTGACGAAGGATAATATATCACCATTTTGGACAGAAGGACGATATATCGCCATACTAGGGTCATCATGTTATTTGTTGTGATTCGGTGTATCTTCTGTAATTGCAATGTTCAGGCAACGGACATTTACATTATAATACTTGTTCATTTGACTGTGCATCATGTTTGGTGCAACCCTGCTATTGTTTGGCACTGAATCAGTTAAGTGTGCATGTTTCCTCCTGTGCATTCTTACGTTCATTCCTGTAGTCTGTGTGGTAACTTTCTGATATTGACATCGTCTTCCCTGTAGTCTTACTGGCTTGTTGTCTACTGTTTATCTCTTTCTTAATCTTACTCGTGTCCTCTCAATCAATCAATCATGTGCCATGCTAGAAAGCGTGGGCGGTCATGACTCGCCATTTCACTCGATAACCAGAGTCGTGGATCAGCTCAGTCTCGACCATGCCACGCGGCCAAGCCATCCAGGTATTTACTTCTCGGTCTTCCTCTTGGTCTGTTCCCTTCGATCTTGCCAGTTGTCACTAAGTTCTCCAATCCATTTCTTCTCATAACATGTCCAAAAACATTTGACTGTCTACTTCTAATTTCTCAAATCAGTTTACGATTTTCATTTGTCTCCTGTAGTACTTGGTCATTGGTTTTTCTATCTGTCCATGGTGTCCTCTACTACTGACATTTTCTATACAATCTTACGTATTTTACTTCTGATTTGGACGTTTCCCCCATAATCTTGCTAATCTGTCTTCTAATATTGACTTTACCCCTGTAATCCTACTAATGTGTTTTCTAATAGTGAATTCTTTCATAGAGTATTACCGACGTATCTAATAATATTGAATTCTTCCATAGAGTTTTACTGAGGTATCTTATAATATTAGATCCTACTTTAGAGTGTATTTTCTAACATTAATTCTTCCATCATCATCATCATCATCATCATCATCATCATCATCATCATCATCATCATCATCATCATCATCATCATCATCATTATCATCATCATCATCATGTGCCATGCCTGTTAGCGTTGACAGTCATATTTTGCCATCTCACTTGATCTCCAGAGTCATGGATCATCTCAGTGTTCTTGTCTCGGCCATACAACGTGGCCAAGCCATCCAGGTATTTACTTCTCTGCCCTTCCCTTGTTAATTCTTCCATAGAGTTGTAATTTTGTTGTGTTACATATCCCTTACAGGACGTTGCAGTCAAAACCAGCATTTTTCAATTGTCGTTGATGTACTAGGCAAGTTTTACGTTCAGTAGTTTGCCATTGCTTTTTGAACGACCGACTCACATACACCCCGCTAGATACCAGCGCGGCGCTAGCCGCTTCCGATTCTCGCAGCTGCTGTTTTCCCCACGAGAATATACGGGATTACGAACAACGTCGTTAACTCCTTGACGGGATGCAGAGGTGATTCCAAGACACCATGGCCAGGTTTTAAACTGGCCAAGACCTACTAACACGTCCTAGTCATGCGTCCTGGGCAACAGGTCCCTTCGGGGCCCTGGCTAACGTAGTAGGATCGCTGATTCTTCCGAAGTCGGAGAGTATCTGCCTGCACGGCGTGGAACCACCAAGTACAGAATTATATACAACAATAAGAAATAGATAAACAGTATTCTTTGTTCATATAATGACAAGAGAAGCATTGGAGAACATCGTGACGACTGGAAAGATCAGTGGATAAGAGGCGGGGACAGACAGAGAGTAATGATGTTGGATGGACTGACACGGCGGCACGAAGAGATATCATCAGCAGAGTTGATCCAGAACATCAAGTACCGATATCTATGGCTGGCGAAGCAAAAGATGACAATGCATAGTTTCTATAGTAGCTGTGATTTCCAAAATGAAAGCCAATTATAATGCTGATTGCCTTAGCGGGGAAAAAAGTATATTGTTTGTTCAGAACGGGACATGTCAAGAGTCAATACAGTACTAAAATCAATTAGTCACGCTTTATTGCATCGCATGTTACCCCATTTGACTCCGCATCTCTCCATAGAATGGTATGACGTTTGCTGAGAGCATCGCACAAAACACGAACTCCGTAGTTTTAGTGGTGACCCCAGGTGTCTCCAGAAAAATTACACTCGTGATCTGAACGTCGCAGTCCGGAGAACGAACCCAAGACCTTAAGAACGCAAGGCTGGCGGCTTAACTATTTGGCCACGGAGACCCCGAGGGGATCAAAGTCAATATGCATACAAACCTATCAACCCTCAACACACATCCATATACAATGTTCCGAGTATTATCAAACCTTCTCATCAACTACCACACCAGGGAAAGCTATCACAGTTGTCTCAATTACCTGCCAGCTTAGCCTATGGCCCTGTAACCACACCAAGGAAATACCGGGTGTTTGTAGAGTCTCATAACACTTTGTATGTAAAACAAATATGAAAAATGCAGTACATGATGTCTTCAAAAAATATGCTCCTCAGTCCATTGTGAAGCAGTATGCAGCGAATCTCTGTCGTCTCCAGGAGTAATTCTTTGCACTCCAAACAGAATGGTGTTATCAACGGAAGAAAGAATTTTTTTATTTCAATTTTATCCTGCATACAAAGTATAGTGAGACTTTACAAACACCCAGTTGAAACCTTTCATACGATTTACACCGGGCTGCATTTAGAAAACAACTCAAAAGTATTTCAAGAAAAAGTCCCGAAACAGAAATCTGTTATAGGCTTCGATGTGCTAAGATTATCACATATTTAGGTCTAAGTGCATGGAGGGAATATATGGCCAGTCCTGCCCACACTTAGCGGACGACGAACGCAGGCGCCGAACCTTCGCCCGACCGCTATCTAAGCATTATCAGCGTATCATCCTAGCGACTACATTAACGTTCACGCCTTGGATAAAAAAAAAAAGAACTGAGAAGGACATTCTTCATTCACAGAACCCAGCGTGTACATCTCTGCATTCCCAGAACCCAGGGTGTACATCTCTGCATTCCCAGAACCCAGCGTGTACATCTCTGCATTCCCAGAACCCAGCGTGTACATCTCTGCATTCCCAGGACCCAGCGTGTACATCTCAGCATTCCCAGAACCCAGGGTGTACATCTCTGCATTCCCAGAACCCAGGGTGTACATCTCTGCATTCCCAGAACCCAGCGTGTACATATCTGCATTCCCAGAACCCAGGGTGTACATCTCTGCATTCCCAGAACCCAGGGTGTACATCTCTGCATTCCCAGAACCCAGGGTGTACATCTCTGCATTCCCAGAACCCAGCGTGTACATCTCTGCATTCCCAGGACCCAGCGTGTACATCTCTGCATTCCCAGAACCCAGGGTGTACATCTCTGCATTCCCAGAACCCAGGGTGTAAATCTCTGCATTCCCAGAACCCAGGGTGTACATCTCTGCATTCCCAGAACCCAGGGTGTACATCTCTGCATTCCCAGAACCCAGGGTGTACATCTCTGCATTCCCAGAACCCAGGGTGTACATCTCTGTATTCCCAGGACCCAGCGTGTACATCTCTGCATTCCCAGAACCCAGCGTGTACATCTCTGCCAAAGACGGCAGTTCTGAATGAGCAAGTTCAGCAGTGGCCTGGGTCTTGTAGGCTCTACTATCAGGGAAACAAACAACATCCCTTCACAGATAAGGGCCAAGACGTGGATACGTCACTCCACGTTTTCCTTGCAAATAGTTCTATGTCTCTTCCTGTCTCTGCATCTCTTTCCATCCATTTCTCTCTCGCTCTCTTTCTGTCTATTTCTCTCTGTCTCTCTTTGTGTCGCGTGCGCTCTCTCTCTCTCTCTCTCTCTCTCTCTCTCTCTCTCTCTCATTATCTCTCATATAACTTCTTCTTTATACCTTCTTCGTATGTTTTATTATTACTTAGCCCTCTTCTTTTAACTACACCTAGACCTTTGTAGCCCTCTCTCTCTCTCTCTCTCTCTCTCTCTCTCTCTCTCTCTCTCTCTCTCTCTCTCTCTCTCATGATGAATGAAAGATGAGAGATTGAAAGGGCCGAATGTAAGACGGGCCTGCGTGCCCAATTTGTTACCCTTTTAAAATAAAGTTTGTTTGTTCGTTCGTTCGTTCTCACTCTCTCTCTCTCTCTCGCTCTCTCTCTCTCTCTCTCTCTCTCTCTCTCTCTCATGATGAATGAAAGATGAGAGATTGAAAGGGCCGAATGTAAGACGGGCCTGCGTGCCCAATTTGTTACCCTTTTAAAATAAAGTTTGTTCGTTCGTTCGTTCTCACTCTCTCTCTCTCTCTCGCTCTCTCTCTCTCTCTCTCTCTCTCTCTCTCTCTCTCTCTCTCTCTCTCTCTCTCTCTCATGATGAATGAAAGATGAGAGATTGAAAGGGCCGAATGTAAGACGGGCCTGCGTGCCCAATTTGTTACCCTTTTAAAATAAAGTTTGTTTGTTCGTTCGTTCGTTCTCACTCTCTCTCTCTCTCTCGCTCTCTCTCTCTCTCTCTCTCTCTCTCTCTCTCTCTCTCTCTCTCTCTCTCTCTCTCTCTCTCTATCTATCTATCTATCTATCTGTCTATCTCTCACACACATATTTATGTATAAATCTTTCTTTCTATTTTCTCGTTTCGTTTTCTCATTACCCAAACCCCTTCTATCACCAAGCCCTGTAGGCTTTCCCTGTTTCTCCTCCCTCCTACAGTTTCCCCCACCAGGTAATGAGCAAACGTTTCAACAAGAAATGTGCAGTATTGAGAATTTAACTACATCATAAATAACTCACGTGTTTTATGCTACATACAGAGAAAAACAAGTAAGAAAGATGCTTACTTCACATAAAGACAGCCAGAAAAACACAATAAGAAACCACAGATTTATAAATAACACGAGGAGGTCAGCATGGATGAATGAATAATAACGCACGTTCTTAAACATCCGGTGTTCTGATGCCGAGGTAAGGTGTTCAACCCCTACACCGGACAGCTGGACTAAAATGTTGATCTCTCGACCTTGACTTGAGGATGGGCTACGCTTGAGTTCAAAGCGAGCGAGCGCAAACAAAATAATAACACGAAGACAAAGAAAGTAATAGCAGGGAGGAAGAAAAATGAGCATGGTTTCTTTTCAGACAATCAAAGGAAAGAAAAAAAGTAGATTCTATTTTACAATGACATTTTAAGAGCTGGGAAGGAAGGAAGGAAGGAAGAAAGAAAGAAAGAAAGGAAGGAAGAAAGAAAGAAAGAAAGAAAGAAAGAAAGAAAGAAAGAAAGAAAGAAAGAAAGAAAGAAAGAAAGAAAGAAAGAAAGAAAGAAAGAAAGAAAGAAAGAAAGAAAGAAAGAAAGAAACTAGTTACCACAAGTTAAACATTCAACCACACCAGCAACAATCACCATAGACAAATAACCCACGCGGGGATACAGAGACAAGCAAAATGCGAACACCGACATTTAAATGAAGCGTCTGTGGAAGCTTTCTTTGCTGGCTGCTCTACTCCACCGGATCTCAAATTGTAGAGCTGGGCTACGGTGGTGCCCCCTGAGAGATGTGCACATCTTGTGGGAATTCTATCCAAAAAACGATAGACTCGTCAGCAAGGGGACAGCACCTGTTTTAGGAGCTCGTGCTGTTTCTATTCCTTGTGTAGTCTATCCCCCATTGGGGCTTTAGGCCATCAAGTAACTCACTCGAAGCCCGCTCATCATTATCTAGATAGCTAATTAGTCGCGGTTCCAACTTCACGGCGAGTCGTCCCCATTATGCTCCGTTCCCGTGCCAATGAATATCACACGAAATGCTCCTCACTGCCCTATGTGAAAAGTGGAACAGACAGGAGTCTCGGCAAGCCAACAGCCTGCACAGGTACACTGTGCATAATGCCGCCGTCAGAATGCCAATACAAAAGTCCTCCACGGAAAATACAGTTCAACGTCGATGGAAGCGGCAGTCACTAGAAAACCAGCAGCCACACTCACTGCATTAAAAGTCGAGAGGATCGACTTCATTGCCCCAGGATTTATCCCATATGGCTCGGTCCCTTTCGGTAGGGAGGCCCGCACAAAGCACGAACACCGTAGCTAAGTGACGACCTCCTGAAGTCTCCGAAAAAAAAACGCACGCGTGAACCGAAAAGGTAATGCAGCCAATTCCAAGCGACAGCCATCCCATGCAGATCTGCCCAAGCCCGTCCCATATTGTTCATTGCTGCTTCTACTGTTCTCCTTGAGTTTTTGGGTCTTGTTCTATTTCTAGTGCCCTGTGGGTTCCAGACTCAAGCGTTTCTAGTTATACTGCTCTCATTATTTTTTCAATGTTTGTCTTATCCAATGCCAGGGCCTTTTATTTACCTCAATAGGTCATTGGTATTTGTCTGGTTCTCTCCGTGAGCTCTACGTTAGTGATTTTGTCATACCATTTTGTAACTTCGATTTTGCACAGCCACCAATTAGTGAATGTGTGTAATTTACTTGTAATTGCTTTCGCTATTTTCAATTTTTCTGATCCAAAGACGTAGTAGTAGTAGTAGTAGTAGTAGTAGTAGTAGTAGTAGTAGTAGTAGTAGTAGTAGTAGTAGTAGTAGTAGTAGTGGTAGTAGTAGTAGTAGTAGTAGTAGTAGTAGTAGTAGTAGTATATTAGAAGAAGAAGCAGAGGAAGGAGAAGAAGAGTAAGAAGAAGAAGTCCCAGTAAGAAAAACAGAATGTCAGCTTTGTGACCACTGTACCTAGTTATAATAATCGGCACTTAGTTTCAAATCCTATACAGGACGTCGCAGTTAACCCCAGAATTTTTTACCTGTTAGTGATTTCTGGTCAAGTTTAGGTTCAATAGTTTGCCATTGCTTTCTGAACGACATACCTTTATATGGGAAACCAACGCAAGGCGGTCTGCTTCCAACTCGCCCGCAGTATTTGCTTCGAACGCGGTATGCGGGATTACGAATTGCGCCTGTAAAACCTTAGCCACAGAGCCGGTAATCATCGACAGTGGTGAATTCATTTCTGGCATCCGGCGTAAGTTGAGAACCCCTGCCCTGCTATGCGTAGTGGCTGAAAAATGAGACGCCAAAAGTTAGCACAGAGCGTGCAACATTCTATATAAACAGTCGTAACGAAATCCTCGGCGCTTTGGCTTCCCCTACACACGTGCTTGCCTCCTTACCTGCGGTAAAGCTACACATTTGTTTTTGGTAGTAAACATTATCTTGACGTTCCATTTCAGCTGATGTTGGCGGATTTTTTCGGCTATGTACGCTGCTGTTTCGTTGATCTTGCCTTTATGTGGGTGTTTGTTTTCCTTAGTCGTGATGTTAGCTTCACACTGCATGGCTTACTTAAATTATTATTTCTGCTTATGATTTCTTCGTTTATGTAAGCCAGTATGTTAGCGTATACAATGTAGCTTCTCCTTCTTATAGAAAGACCGAGGAAAGACCTGGCGTAAACATATTCAGACTGTAAATGGTTACATTTAGGGATGCCAGACGTCCTGTATTTTTGGAACAGTCCCGGTTTTTAAGTAAATCCCGAAATCTCGAAATCCCGAGCGTCCCGGGGACTTCCGTATGTCAGGGTTTTTTCTTCCCAATCCAATTAAATATTTAATTCAAGCGAATTCCTTTACAACGTTGGTTGTAATGGATCTCCATTACTGTCTCTCCGCCTTGATTGTACATTCTGTCAGACTGCTGATCATCTGACTGACATATGGGAATGCTCTAAGTGTTATGATATCATTGACTCAGCTCAACTCGATTCAACTCCTTCTTATAGTCCATGCCGTGTGGCGTTGGTGATCATGTCTGTCCAGAACCCTGTCCCTTGTGCTACTAATCATATCCGATACCGGTGTTTCTCTATCATCATCATCCTGTGCCATGCCGATAAGCTTGGGCGGTACTGTTTTGCCATCTCACTCGATCACCAGAGTAGTGGATCAGCTCAGTATTCTTGTTTCGACCATACAACGTGGCCAAGCCATCCAGGTATTTACTTCTCTGCCCTCCCCTTGTTCTCTTCCCCTCGATCCTGCCAGTTGTCATCAAGTTTTTCAATTTATTTCTTCTCTTTTTTTTTTAAATTTTGTTGCGTATCCCTTACGGGACGTCGCAGTCAGCACCAGCATTTTCAGCTGCTGTTGATGTACTAGGCAAGTGTTACGTTCAGTAGTTTGCCATTGCTTTCTGAACGACCGGCCCGTATACCTTTTTCGAAAAAAACCAGCACTGCTTTCTTCTCTAAACCTGACCAAAAACTTGTGACTGTCTCTATGCCGTGATGTCAAACGGTCCAGCATCTTCTCTCTTTCTCTCTCCCTGTCTTTCCTGCCTTCCAACTTTCACATTGTAATGACATAATCCAGCTTGCCCCTTTTCATGACACGCCCAAAGAATGTGAACTGTCCTTTTCTTATGCGAGTAACCAGTTCTCTTTCTGAGTTAATTTCTTTCAAGATATCGTCATTGCTCTTTCTATCCGCCCACGATGTTCTCATCATTATTCTAAATAGCCACATCTCCGCAGCCTCCACAGAATTCCTAGCTAATTGTCCATGACTCGCTTCTGTACATTAGGATTGGCTCAATATAACTCTTAAGAACCCTTTTCCTCATCTCGACTGACAACATTAAATTGCACAGAATATTCTTCATCTCACCGTAACGTTGTTTTAGCTTATGATTTTATATTTTGTAAAGCCACGATGTCTACTATCTCCCCCGATGGTGTTTCCACCTTGTCGTGGTGGGGGAGCTTGAGTTTCTCAATGACCCTGAGAGCTATGCCGGCGGTAGCGTAGCTACCAGCAGGGCCTCCCAAGCCGGACAGGTCAAAGGGTAGAGAACAGACAAAGAGAAACACCCTGGTCCTCCAGGTTGGGGGTTGAAGCGTGGGGTTAACATCCCCACCTTTGTAAAAACCTTTCTTTGTTACGAAACAAATACATGAGCCTCGATATCGGACTGACTTATCTGGACAACGACCTTGGAACGTTAAAGGACTTTTGAGATTTGGAACATGGAATGTACGGACACTATATCGAGCTGGAGCGGCCGAAGAACTAACCCGGGAGCTGGTTGAATATCAAATGGATATAACAGCAATTCAAGAAATAAGGTGGCCAGGAGAGGGTACTTTAGAGCAAAATGGAATGATTATAATATATGGAGGAAACACCCAAAATAAACATGAATTAGGAACAGGATTTGTCATCAAAAAAGAGTTATGGGGGAAAGTTTTAAACTTTAAAGCTTTTAATGACAGGATTAGTAAATTACGAATAAAAGGTAAATGGAAAAATATAACGATGATTAATGTACATGCACCTACTGAAGAGAAAGAAGATGATATTAAAGAAGACTTTTATAATGATCTGGAAGATGTCATAGAAGAAACCCCCAAACAGGACATCCTAATTGTGCTGGGAGACTTCAATGCAAAAATAGGTAGAGAGCAAACTAATAAAAAAGTGGCCGGTATGGAAAGCCTACATACAACTTCAAATGATAATGGATGGAGAGTCATCAACCTGGCAGAAGCCAAAGGACTGCAGGTTAGCAGTACCAGACTACAAAGAAAGGATATACACAAACAAACTTGGAAATCATGTGACAAGAGAACATATAATCAAATAGATCACCTTTTAATTAACAACAGAAATGCATCAAACATACAGCAAGTCAGAAGTTATAGAGGAGCTGAGTGCCACAGTGACCACTTTCTCGTTGGAGCAAAATTTAAAATAAAACTTAAGAGAGCTTTCTATGCTAAATTACAAAGATTACACCCAACATATAACAGAGAAAAACTGCAAGACATTACAGTCAAAGAGAAATTTACAGATGAAATAAAATGTAAACTTGAAACTCTGCAAAACCCTTTGGAGGAAAGCATTGACCAAACTTGGTTGAACACCAAGAATACAATTCAGTCTACCGCAGAAGAATGTCTCGGTGTGTTAACCACGCATAGAAAGAACAGATGGTTCAATCAAAAATGTGAAGAAGCAGTCATTAGGAAGAAGAATGCCAGACATGTATGGTTAAATTACATCAATAACATCCAAAAGGAAGAGCATTATAGAAATGAATGTAAAGAGGCTACAAAAATAGTCAGACAGCAGAAGCGAGAATATATGAGTAATATAATCAAAGATATGGAAACTAATCACCAGAAAAATGAATCCAGAAAATTTTTTAAAGAACTGAAGTCAATGAAACGAGGGCACCAACAAAACACATATGGTTTAAAAGACAAAAATGGGAATATGATAAATACCAATGAGGAAATGTGCAACACATGGAAAGAATATTTTATTGAATTACTAAATTGTGAAGCTCCAAGTAACATTTTCTCACAAGAAGAGGTTCTAACATGCGAACCACAAATTGAAGAACCTACATTTGAAGAAATCCTATATGTAATCACACGACTTAAAAACAATAAGGCAACTGGGACTGATGGAATTGCTGCTGAATTTATAAAGGCAGGTGGCCATGCATTACATCTAAAGCTATACGAACTAATAATAAAAATCTGGAGGACAGAAGAATTACCCCATGACTGGAAAGAGTCATTATTGATACCTATCTTTAAGAAAGGAGACAAGTTCCAATGTGGAAATTATAGAGGAATATCACTACTGTCCACAAGCTATAAGATACTATCCGCAGTATTACTAAATAGACTAAAACCATATTCAGAAGACATATTAGGTGACTACCAGGCGGGTTTTAGACAAAACAGATCAACAATAGATCAGATATTTATCTTACGACAAATAGCCGAGAAACATTGGGAATATAAAAGAGATCTCCATAACATTTTTGTGGATTTTAAAAAGGCTTATGATAGTGTCCATAGGAATAGTCTATGGAATGCTATGCAGGAATTTGGAATACCAAGGAAGTTAATCAACATGACCAGACTATGCATGGAAGATACTTATAATATAGTAGCATATAAAGGCAGGAAATCAGACCCCTTCCAAATAACATCTGGCTTGAAACAGGGTGATGCACTATCGCCGCTACTCTTCAATCTGGCTCTAGAGAAAGTTGTAAGGAAGGTAAAGGAGGAATGTGATATTGGAGGAACATCCAAGCTGCTTGGTTATGCAGATGATATAGATATTATAGGGCAAAGTGAACAAAAGACATTGGAAATATTGACTCACTTAAAGGAAAAAGCCCAACAGATGGGGCTGGTTATCAACCAAGATAAGACAGAATATATGGTAATTTCAAGAGACGGAATGGCTAGAAACTCTGGCCACATACAAATAGATAATATGACCATTAAAAGAACGGAAACATACAAATACCTGGGTACGATCTTCAACTGCTCCAACATCATAAGGGAAGAAATACAAACTAGAATCAACTCTGGAAATAAGATATACTATGCACTACAACATCTACTAAAATCAAAGGCGCTATCTCGTAACACCAAAATCACAATATACAAAACACTGATCAGACCAGTTGTGCTGTATGGCTCTGAAACCTGGAGTACAACGAAAGGAGACGAAGCCTTGTTACAAACCTTTGAGAACAAAATTTTAAGACGCATCTTTGGACCCATTAGGGATACACAAAGTGGAGAGTGGAAAAGAAGAAGTAACAAAGACATTTATGATCTGTTTAAGTCCCCGCTAATCACTGGTATCATGAAGGCTAATAGACTACAATGGCTGGGGCATATAGAAAGAATGGAAGATAATAGGGAAACAAAACTCGCTTACACTCAGGAAATAAATGACCGTAGACCCCGAGGTAGACCAAGAAGGCGGTGGAGAGATAATACATGTACAGACCTACAAGCACTTGGAATCAACGACTGGCAAGAGAAGGTCCACCAGAGAGACGAATGGAGACGGATTGTATTTGCAGCAAAGAACCTCAACGGCTCGGAACGCTGAAGAAGAAGAAGAAGGTAAAACTCTATCTCCGATTTTATGTTGACACCCACAAGCTTGAGAAGGGCAGCATCCTCGCACTGGTTGCGGTGTCCTCTCTGGTAGCCAGTGAACACATCCTTGCAGTACATCCTGCCGGGCTTCTTTGCTGGGTTGGGCTTTGCTTGAGTCTCAGACATTGTGAAACCTCATACGATAACAGGAAGCGGGAAGAAGGAAGCTTTCAAGGAACCGGATGCTGAATACTACGCTGCTGACTGCAACTGATATCAGGATCTTATTTCGTCTTATGTATCTTCCTCTGGGGATGTATAGACAGGTGTTGCCACGCCCCTGGAAAGAGGAGCGATGAAGAAGTAGGAGAATTGGAACCTCGTGTAGAGGAAGCCAGAGGACACGTGGTTATGTCACCTGCTTCGCGTTCCATAGGTTGTGGGTTCGATTCCGGGCTACGACGTTTAGGTTCACGGGCGCAATTTTCTCGGAGAAATCTGGGGTGCTGATGCCGAGAGAGCGGGTTCAATCTCTACACCGATTAGTTGGACTTAAATGTTGACTTCTTGTCTTTGACTTGCGGACGTACATTACAAGTACCTCCCAAGCCGGGATGGGTTTGTTTGATGCCAAGGGACATTGATCATATGGAAAGCTAATCAACGCGCAACAATCAGTCCAGCGCACTAGAAGTAGTAGCACGCTATGGACTACGCTTAAGTACAAAACGAGTTAAGGCAACTACAACAATAAAATTCACCAAGCAGATTTCTCTTCACGATAAGTGGAACCATTGGTGTACACTATAGCGCCATCTTTGTCGACATTGCCATCTTTCAACTGTTGGAGCTCCACTTCTGCCAACCCATTAGACAACTCTTTGAAACCTCTTGCCTCAAGTGATTATGACCTGGATCTGGTGAAAGCTGATCTTCTGTCCGCCGACACCCTGGAGTAATCTACTTCTTCGGTGTTCGGAATCCGGCCGTGGTCAGGTATCCTTTGAATTGTTCGTAGGTCGAAACTTTTAGTCAAGTTTTCAAGGAGCAGAATCACACCAAGTTGTCAAGGGGGAGAATCACATCAAGTTGTCAAGGGGGAGAATCACATCAAATTGTCAAGGGCCAGAATCACATCATGGGCTCGGCATGTCGAGGAATTGTGAAACTGCGTTTCACTAACCACCCACCCCACCCATACATACATGCACGCACGCACGCACGCACGCACGCACACACACACACACACACACACACACACACACACATACACACACATCATAGTCGCCGACGAGAAACATCTAACGGCTGTGGGGAACTAGTTTCTGAGAAAAATGGAAAAAATGGAAAAAATACAACAGCAACAACAAAACTAACGAGACAGTCCTTTAAAGAAAATAAATTAAACCAATCAATCAGGTGCTGTCTCCAAAATGAAGGTTGGATGCAATGGATCTCCAACACTGTCTGTCTCTCGCCTTTATTGTACATTCTGTCAGAAGTAGTGTAGAACGAGGAAAGCCGCTCCTTTTGAGGCGCAAAAGCGATTTGCGCCTCAAAGGGCGATAACTCCGGT
Organism: Cepaea hortensis; assembly: GCA_963921405.1. Lineage (NCBI taxonomy): Eukaryota > Metazoa > Mollusca > Gastropoda > Stylommatophora > Helicidae > Cepaea > Cepaea hortensis. Next base: position 15,594,531 of record OY992876.1, read on the forward strand.
TAATTTCCACCGCAAAGGGCGATAACTCATTTTTTAAAAAAGTCAAGGGTGATAACTCTTTTAATAGGCGTGGTCCGAGTAGGTGGTCTAGTGACGTTAGGTACAACATAAAAAATACAAAATAACAAACGAGTCAAGTAAGTTATATGTTTTTTATTAAATCATATATATAGACAATACAATCCATATTAAATAAGTAATGGCATAGTCGAGATATTATCACTGTCAACCTTTCTTTTTATATACAGATAGGACAGAGATGCACGATGTTGCTGATATGTATATACAGAAGAGTCTTGGGTCTTGAAGCCTATATTGGTCCCCCCACTTGGTGTTTGGGTATTGAGTACTTCTAAAAATGTGTCCTTGTTTAGGTGCATGTTGTGGTTTTTGGTCAGACCTTTGGTACTGACTTTATCATAATCTCCGACACAAATATATGTCTTACTACATAACGAGACCATCCCCTTCCCTTCGTATTCTAGTTTGAAAAGCCCGGGGGTTCTCTTTTCATAGGCTTTGATAGCCACACAGGCCTGACAGGTAGTAGTTTTATGTTCAGAGCAGACTTCAGACGGGAACCACTGATTATAGACTCTGTCATATTCTTCTCGTAGGTGTGGTCTAACTACTTCAGAGAGTGAATCGGCACTAAGGGCCAAGTATAGAGAGTCAGTGTCCATTTCACAAAGCTGAAAGTCGTCTTTAGAGATAAATTTGTCTAGAAAGTCATAATAAAAAGCTAACATTCTTAATTTGGCATACTGATAAACGAAAAAACCAATTTGTAGAGGTAGATCCCAGACAGTTTTCTTCTTTAGTGTTTCTACTTCGAATAGATCAGGTGTAATACCAGTCATGCTTTTAAACCTAGGGTTATTGAGTGCTTTGGTCGTGTCTTTTCCCTGGCAGTAGGAGACATCGGTATGTTTGGCTTTATTAGTTAATGTTTTACCGTAAGCGGCATTACCTAACAATTTCATCGTGTCGGCTGTAATACTCTCGGCTGGATTTTTGTCCCCTTGGCGACGGGCATTAGACACCGTATCCCCAAATTGTTTAAAACAACTAACCGGTCGATATTCTATTGTCTGGTAGATGTGTGTAACTACCAACCCATGGGCTAGATACCATTTTAAAAGAGGGGTGGCTAATAAAATCTTCTTCCCGAAATAACTACTAATCAAAGTCCGTCGTGGGGTACTCAGTAGTTTATTTTTTACGGCGTAGTCTTTCATAAACTCCCCAATATCGTCCCTCGACACTTCTGTGTTCTTAAAAATAGGGGGCATTTCGGCAAAGGACTCGTGTAAATCAGTCGGGGTCTCTATATCGCACTCCATCAACCCGAAAAATGTATCAGTTTTTACAGCCTCAATTATCTGGTTTTCACTCAACCCCAAGGAAGTTGTGTGGGTTCCCGTAAGAAACGATTTAATCAATACAATTATTGACAGGTTTGCATGTGGTACTCTGTTTTATTAAACTTATCAACAGGGTAAAATGTACCACGTTTGGTCACGCCCACCGACATGGCACACGATGACTGAAGAATTACTGCCCTATACAAAAATCTAATTTATTTAAAATTAATAACTAAGCTGGTAGTGTTTTGTTATGTGTTTTCGTTACAAACTTGAGTCAGAAGTCTTATCGACATCGTTAAATTTATACAAGAGACAATATCACAATCATAGACATATTTCAAGCGAACGAAAGAAGAAGCGACACATGATAATGATAGACCCAGACCGGTTACCGACATGAAACATAATGTATTCTTTTTTCGGTGTTACAAAGTATCTATCTTCTTATCTGTGGTGCGTAAGCGCAAGAGCTACCAAAAAGAAAAAATACTAGACAACGGTATATTGATGAACAGAGGTTTAAAGCGTGCGAAAGAATTAAAAAAAAAAAAAAAAAATTTACACTTTGAGGATCGAACCACTTCCAACCGAACACGGGCCGGGTGCTTTATCAACTAAGCTATTAATTCTGGTAACGCTGATCTTACAAAGCAAAGATACAACAGCAACGTGTCAAGTGTGACTGTCGGAGATGGTAAACAAAAGAATTACACCGATAGACAAAACATATTTCTAGAACAGACATTTAAAAAAACATATTAGACAAAAAATTACTCCCTCACTTATGTTTAAGCACCAATAAAGTATGGTTTTCAGTTTTATAAAAAGTAACATAATTTATATGTACAACTGTGCTATGCCCGCTTCCGAAAAAGTCAGATTTAGACAAAATTATTCAACTATCAGAAAAATGAACCTTGTAATATTTAATAATATCAAGTATTAAGTATATTAAAAGGCAATATAGCATAATAAACCATTCTTATATATTTTAAAAAATTATTTATGCATGCAAACTCGGAACACCCAGGCGTGATATGACGCCTTAAACGTGTAATAAAATAACTTTTTGATGGGTCAAAGTATTAAAACTTATAGTGAAGTGAAAGATTATGAGGTTGTTGATATAAAACACCAATTTTGATGGTGTTTTACGAAATATATCAAGATATATTGATATTATAAACTCAGCGTGTTACACATTTGTGGCTAATTTAGTTCCGTTACGAATTTTGTCCGGAGCTGCGTGTTGGCAAGCTTTCTCGTATGACCGCGCACGTTAACAAAACACCGGTCACAGTGCAGTGTGTTTATTCGCCAGCCCAGACGAACACTGAGGCTCGCCTTGTAAGTGTTTTACTAACACGATAATTAGATTTAATTTTGATATCATCAGAATAAATCTAAATTTCGCCATGTTCTGGGTGAATGAATGGTTATATTTTTTCGTTTCGCTCTGTACAAAAGTCACACTTTTTTTATTTCTTTCGCACCACACATAGCTGTCTTTGGTGTTCTGAAATCAACTTGGCTGACACTATCATCATCAAGTTCCGTGTTGTAGGCCTTCATGCCGCTGTCTTTGGTGTTCTGAAAGCGACTTTGCTGACATACCACTACCATAATTTCTAATCTCGGTATGTTACTGAGATAACAGTTGTCACGATGTTCATGCGTCTCTTATATGACTAAAGAAAGTTATTTCTTTTCTAGTTGTTAGACAGGAAATTCACCTTACAAACCAGCTGCTTCTAATTTTTTGATACAAGTTTCGCTGTCATACACCACAACTATTTACCACTCTCTTACTTTTTCATTTTCTAAAATTTTGTTTGTCCTGTACATTAATCTCTTGTACATCATCCATCTGATAATTACCCCTAGGTAATTTATCCACTTGGTTAAGAATGTTTCTATGTCACCTTTGGTGTCACCACTGTTGGTATCCCCGGTTACACTTTTCTCCGTAAGTAACGTAACCACTGTGAGAATCAGCACTGGTTCATACATATGATGTGAGCCGGTCGCTCAATGGCAAACTACTGATCGTAATCTGGCCTAGAAATCAGCTGAAAGCTGTTGACAGCGATGTCCTGTAAAACATTTACTTTCTTTTGATACCATTATTAATATTTTCTTGATAGAGCACTCCATATTACTACAATGTCCAACAATTATAGATCTGTTGCATTATCTATCCCCCAAAACTGTATCTTTATATCTTCCGAATTATTTGTGAGTTCTTTCTGGTTTCTCATATAAATTCCCCAAGGCACGAGCCCACGCGAGCACAGGGAAAGGCGGGCTCACGGGGCAAGGTCTGTTTTCACTTGCTCTCTTTTCGTTTTTACTTGTTACTCCTTTTCAAAGGAATGTAACACACGAAGCAATACACAATACTTTTAACACACATGTGAATGTTATCACGTTGATAAGGTTGTGTACGGCAAATTAGATATGTTTGAAAATCTACAAATTGGTGGGGGAAGAAAAACATAGAAAACAAAACTGTCATGTGGATTGATAATGAAATAGGTAAATATCAGCCAATTAAAAAGGGGTGTGAGACAGGGATGTTTTTCCCCTTGTACACAAGAAATATATGAAAAGATCATTGAAGGACAGCAATAGATAGGCAGTCTTGATTGTAGACAATGAACAGGACCTGCAATAATTAATAGCCGTGAACAACTAGGATTAGAACTAAAAAGACACAGATTATTAGGAAAACATCACAAGTAAATAGGAAAACAAGTACAATTATCTCGGACCAGTTCTGATGGGCAATGGTTTGAAGAGATTACAAGATTCATCACAGGAAATGTAGCCTTTAGCAAGACGAAACTGACCAAAAAGATAGCAAGTAGAAAAAGAAAAGTGTTGAAGTGCTTCATACTTTTGTATCGATGTGTGGACCAGGCTGAAAAAACATCTGATGGAAAGGTGGAGAAAAGATACCACGGGCAGAAAATAATCTACAAGAAACAAATGAAAATCGTAAATAGATTATAGAAATAAAATGTAGAAAAAATTAAATGGGCATTTTATGAGAAATAAACATGGTAACAACTGGCAAGATCGAAGGGAAGAGACCAAGGGGAAAACCGAGAAGTAAATACCTGGATGGGTTGGCATGGTCGAGACCAGATCCACGACTCTAGTGATCGAGTGAAATGGTAGAACATGACCGCTTAGTGACATGAGGGGTGAATAGATGTGTAACCACATGATAATCAGATTGATGTCATCAGTATAAATCTAAAATTCACCATATTATGAGCACAAGGATTGAAAAGTAAGAAGGTAATGTGATTGGGGAACTTTCGGGCCGTGTTTTCATGTTTGCCGTATCTATTTCTGTGAGAGTTTTCGCCTATGACTAAAAACGTGTCTGTCTGTATGTCTGTGTGTATCTGCTTATTTGTCGTCGGGTTTCTCTATGTGGCTATACTGGTATCTATGACTGCGTGTCCATCTATCTGTCTGTGTGTCTATCTATATGTCTTTTTATCTGTCTGTCTGTCTGGCTGTTTGTATCTGGTTATTTGTCGTCGGGTTTCTCTATGTGGCTATATTGGTATCTATGAGTGGGTGTCCATCTATCTGTCTGTGAGTCTATCTATATGTATTTTTATCTGTCTGTATGTCTGTCTGTATCTGGTTATTTGTCGGTGGGTTTCTCTATATGGATATACTGGTGTCTATGACTGCATGTCCATCTATCTGTCTGTGTGTCTATCTATATGTCTGGCTGTCTTTTTATCTGTCTGTATGTCTGGTTGTCTTTTTATCTGTCTATATGTCTGACTGTGTGTATCTGCTTATTTGTCGTCGGGTTTCTCTATGTGGGTATACTGGTATATATGACTGCGTGTCCGCCTATATGTGTGTTGTTGTTGTTGTTGTTGTTGTTGGTTCACTCTAAGACCTCTAATGTTAGCACAACGATCAGACAGCCTATAAAGAACTCACAATGAGAGTGTGTATGACTAATTGTGTGTGATATTCTGAGAGATTGGCCTAAAATTTACTTGTGTATGGTAGTCCCGATTACAGGGTATCCTTCTTTCTTCTATGGAGCACTTTTTGGGTGGCGTATCTGAATCATGGTTATGTGAAGCCACGGAAGCAGGTGGATGAAGTGTAACAACATATTGTTGTTGGTCTGGACCGATAGATCATCAGTATGGTCACAGATTAAAATAGTCACTGTCCAGAAGGAAAGTAATGTGTTTTTGGCAAAGCCAAGAAACCCATAACAACCAGGTGGTGAAAACTTTCGAATATATTGATTACCAACAATGACACAATGAAAGAAATTAATCGATTATCAATTGCTCTTCAAAGACAACTTAATAGAATGGGACAGATAGAACTACAGAAAATTATGTTTTTTAAGAGTATTCAACTTACGCCTGTGAGACACTAAACACGTCATAAAGGCACTTGAATATAAAATGTAATAGAGGGGTTCTAAGAATATCTTACTTTACTTCAAGAATATTGAAGATGATTTTTTAAAGACAAACAAAGAAAATTGGTATATTTGGTCACTTGAAACGTCATGAAAGTTTGGAGAGAACAATAATGGTGTATGTCTTGGAAGTCCCAAAAGAAGATGATCTCCAGATGGGTGTAATGGACATCTTGTTTGTGATCAAGAATTTTTTTTCTATATTTTCGGCGGGTTTTTATGGGAACGAGATTCTGCAAAGGACATGTTACTGAGTGGTAGTAGTAAGGCATGTGTGTACACATTTAGATTTCAGGATCAACCAGGAATATTTTCTTATATACACTTCTCGCAACAAGACAATTAATTTTCAAAGTTCACACATTAGAATACTTCCGGTTTCATTTAAAACAAACTTTACTAAAATAGTTTTCTGTATAAAGTGAAAATAGTGCCACGTGTTAGAAGTTGATACATCAGAAGCCGACTTGGGACTTTTTCGATACATAACTATTACATATCAATGGTGTATTTTAATGGTGGTTAGTGATGTCTATATGGGTTAAATATAATCATACCATTGACGATGTGTTAGAGATGTATGACTCTTCATCGGTCTGTGTAACGGTGTTGGTCATATTTAAAGTGGGTTACACCAGGTCAAAGGTGGTTCGGGTTGCAGACATACATCTGGAAGACGTGGACACAAACGACCAAAGTGGGCTTCCGGTCACATGACCTACATCTCGGAAAGAACATTTGTGTTAATTTCTTATCTGATTTCTGATTGGTTGATTCAAATGTCAGGCAGTTAGATTGTTGGTCACTACAGGGGATATACCCTTTGTGGTTTGATGTTATCTGTTCTCTGATTGGTTGATTCAAAATGTCCCTCAGACCACTACATGGGATATACCATTTGTACTTTGATGTAATCTGTTCTCTGATTGGTTGATTCAAATGTCAGGCAGTTAGATTGTTGGTCACTACAGGGGATATGCCACTTGTGATTTTGATATTATCTGTTCTCTGATTGGTTGATTCAAAATGTCCCTCAGACCACTACAGGAGATATGCCACTTGTGATTTGGTGTTATCTGTTCTCTGATTGGTTGATTCATAAGGTCACGCAGTCAGATTGTTGGTTACCACAGAAGATATGACATTTGTGATTTGATGTTATCTGTATTCTGATTGGTTGATTGATGTTGTTCATTTCAGATATACACCTCTCTCACGCAGACAGTATCAAAACCAGTGACGAAACGAAGGTCAAGTCTTTTCTCATTTTCACAGTCAACGAAGAAGGATGTTTTGATTCAACGGAAATTAAAATCAATGGACTTACCAAGTGTGTTTTCTGATACAGAAACTATAAAACTGGTTATAATTTGTTCATCACTATTGTACAAGGAGTTCTTATCTGCCCAAGGACACATTATTAACCGATCATAAGCAGACAATAATTCATCTGTGATATTCTCAAATACATGGTTAATCAGTTGCCATATTGTCTACAACAGACTCATATTTACGAATCAACACAGCTAAAAAAGATTTTCGTCTTACAAACTGTGTTGTATACCTGAATAACAGAAACTATTACTTCGGTCATTTTATAAACTATTTCGAGAATGTCAGCTATGCAGAAGCACACGTGTACTCTGTGTAACAAGTCCTTCACACGACCTGCTGATCTACGTCGACATGTTGCGACTACTCATTCTACACAACAGTTTACTTGCGATTTATGTGATCGTATGTATACGAGATACGATAATTTACGGAGACACATAAAGACTGAACATGAAACAGTATCAAGTAACGTCTCGACCACTCAACCATCATCTAACCACATGTCTGCTAATAATCAACAAACCACAAACCGTAAGAGGAGAAGAGATCCGACTACAGACGAGCAATCTACTGGTAAACGTCAGAAAATACCTGAACAATCAACATGTGCCTTGTCGTCTGGTGGTCATGTTTTGGTGACTAACAATGACCAATCAGCGACCAGTATCAAGTCGGGTAGTATGGGTGATCATGTTTCACCTACTCACCTATCATCATCTAGTACCTTATCGAGTGACGCATCAACACCAGGTGCCCTGTCGGATGGCGGGGGCGATAACCTGTCGCCTACTAATAATACTCAGCTATCATCTAGTGCCTTACCGAGTGACGCATCAAAACCAAGTACCTTGTCAACAGATGTTCAGCTATCAGCTGGTACCACACCAAGTGACGCACTATCAACAGATACCTTGTCATCTGATCAACTACGTGCCATGGGCCAAGACGAGCAGCCAGGAACTTCTGGTGTTAACACAACTACTGAATATTTATCATTACAGAAATTACCGCTAGATGTTAGGGTTATATATAATGACCATTGGGACACTCTTAAATCACACATACGACATGGTCGGTATCTCTGTGAATGGACATTTTTTAATCGACCAGATAGTGATATGACAACAGATTGGGGTACTCGTTTATTCCCGCTTTTTAATGTTCAAAACTCGCGGTTTAAAATAATCCCCAGTCTGCATATAGTCTTGAGACATAGAGAGACACAAGCCCTACGGTTCTACCATGCCAGTCCAAATAATTACTCCTTGTTCGCTATACCGTTCTTAGTGAACAATAGATCTGATTTCGAGGCCTTTGTAAACAAACTAAACACTGTTGACTTGGTCAATTCAGCGACACTAACACGACCAGATACAAAATATTATGTCGAATCAATTCCCAGTATAACTTTTTATGTGTATAAACTGGTAGAATTCCCTGTTGGTTGTTGTTTAGAATCAATTCCCTCCCATATAACACAAAACAAATTTATTAATACACTTCAGAGCGACGAACACGGTAGAGTTTATAATGATAATCGGTGCTTTTTCCGTGCTTTGGCTGTTTTCAGAACTGGGTCTGTCAGGAATATACGAAAAGATACACGAAAACTGATCAGCCAATGGGTACTTTATAAAGGTTTGAAATCTCACAAACATTTCACCGGGGTCAATTTAGTTGATTTACATGCCCTGGAAACCTGCTTTAACATAAAAATAAATGTGTTTAGTTTTACAGAGGAGGAACACCTAGTTCCGAAAATTAAAAGTACTAGTACAAATCAAGACATACTTAATCTTCTTCTACATGAAAACCATTTCATGTATATTGTTGATATTAACAGGGCCGCTCGATGCTTTTCTTGTGGGAAATGTGGTAAACTGTTTAAAGTGTACTGGCGCCTGACACCCCACGAACTTACATGTAAAGGCATAGCAACTATTGAAACGTATAAAGGTGGGATTTATCACCCGACTGAATCTATTTTGGAATTACTATGTGAACATGGGTTTGACGTAGACGAAAACTTTATTTTCCCATATAGAGCATGCTATGACATGGAATCTTTCTTCTCTAATGAAAAATTACCAGCTAACTCAAAGTCGACGACCTTTATAGCCAGACACGTCCCCCTCTCGTGTGCGGTCGCCTCTAATGTCCCTGGGTTCGACACCCCTAAATGTTTCATTACCACAGGTGATCCAGAGGTCCTCGTAAATGAAATGTTGGACTATCTCCATGCCATAGCCGCTAAGTCATACGAACTGTTACTAAAACAGTTCGAGTCAGTCTTTGGAAAATTAGGTGACCACCCAAAATTAAGTGAAAGGCTCGACTCCTTTCTGAAAGAACTCCCTCTGTTTGGACTGAATAGCGGAAAATATGACATTAACCTCCTGAAACCTTATTTGATACAATATTTCCTTGATCGGGCGGCTAACCCATTCAAGTTTATAGTCAAAAGAAATAATAATTTCATGTGTATAGCGACAGAAAGACTGAAATTCCTTGATGTCTCCAACTTTCTGGTCCCGGGTGTAAGCTATGCGCAATATCTGGCCTCTTTTGGTATTGAAGAGACAAAAGGGTTTTTCCCATACGAGCAGAATACACAGTATGTCAGAAAGCATGGACCGACAATAAGATGACCACCTTGAGGGATTTTTTAATTTGGTACAACATCAAAGACGTATCCCCCTTTCTAAAAGCCCTGGACAAACAAGTAGCCTTTTATGCCGAGTTAAAAATAGACATGTGTAAACAGGCCATCTCAGTCCCCGGTATTACTTTACAGTACCTATTCAACACCATGAATAAAGATATTTCTTTTGTTTTGTGTTCGAAGAAGGAGGAGAAGGTGCACAAGATGTTACGAGACAATATAGTGGGTGGGCCGAGTATTATTTTTCATCGTTACCACGAGGCCAATCAGACCCATATCAGGGGTAATAAGCCGGTAAAAGGTATTAAAGGGTTTGATGCGAATGCCTTATACCTTTGGTCTCTGACGAAAGATATGCCAACAGACTTCCCCACATATAGAAGTCGCGAGGATGGTTTTAGAGCACATAGATTACATAAATACACACGTCAGTGTCGAGAGTGGTTAACTTGGGTGTCACATAATGAAAATATAGATTTAAAAACCCAATTCAATAGTCATGAGATGCAACTTGGTGATCGATATATCCGTGTAGATGGGTGGGAAAAGAAGAGTAAGATAGCTTATCAATTCCATGGGTGCTTATTTCACGGTCACCCAAGCTGCCCTCTAACCAAGGGAAAAACTATTAACCCCGTCAATAATAAACCACTAGAAGAACTATACCAGAACACGTGCGAGATCCACGAATATCTAGAAAAAACTGTTGGGGTGACAGTTAAGGTTATTTGGGAATGTGAGTGGCAGAGATTAAAGAGATCAAATACAACCATAAAGTGTTTCCTGAAAGAGAAGTTTCCACCGTCAGAGTTTCCTTGGGGTTCTTTGAGTGAAAACCAGATCATTGAGGGTGTAAAAACTGATACATTTTTCGGGTTGGTCGAGTGCGATATAGAGACCCCGACTGATTTACACGAGTCCTTTGCCGAAATGCCCCCTATTTTTAAGAACACAGAAGTGTCGAGGGACGATATTGGGGAGTTTATGAAAGACTACGCCGTAAAAAATAAACTACTGAGTACCCCACGACGGACTTTGATTAGTAGTTATTTCGGGAAGAAGATTTTATTAGCCACCCCTCTTTTAAAATGGTATCTAGCCCATGGGTTGGTAGTTACACACATCTACCAGACAATAGAATATCGACCGGTTAGTTGTTTTAAACAATTTGGGGATACGGTGTCTAATGCCCGTCGCCAAGGGGACAAAAATCCAGCCGAGAGTATTAAAGCCGACACGATGAAATTGTTAGGTAATGCCGCTTACGGTAAAACATTAACTAATAAAGCCAAACATACCGATGTCTCCTACTGCCAGGGAAAAGACACGACCAAAGCACTCAATAACCCTAGGTTTAAAAGCATGACTGGTATTACACCTGATCTATTCGAAGTAGAAACACTAAAGAAGAAAACTGTCTGGGATCTACCTCTACAAATTGGTTTTTTTCGTTTATCAGTATGCCAAATTAAGAATGTTAGCTTTTTATTATGACTTTCTAGACAAATTTATCTCTAAAGACGACTTTCAGCTTTGTGAAATGGACACTGACTCTCTATACTTGGCCCTTAGTGCCGATTCACTCTCTGAAGTAGTTAGACCACACCTACGAGAAGAATATGACAGAGTCTATAATCAGTGGTTCCCGTCTGAAGTCTGCTCTGAACATAAAACTACTACCTGTCAGGCCTGTGTGGCTATCAAAGCCTATGAAAAGAGAACCCCCGGGCTTTTCAAACTAGAATACGAAGGGAAGGTCTCGTTATGTAGTAAGACATATATTTGTGTCGGAGATTATGATAAAGTCAGTACCAAAGGTCTGACCAAAAACCACAACATGCACCTAAACAAGGACACATTTTTAGAAGTACTCAATACCCAAACACCAAGTGGGGGGACCAATATAGGCTTCAAGACCCAAGACTCTTCTGTATATACATATCAGCAACATCGTGCATCTCTGTCCTATCTGTATATAAAAAGAAAGGTTGACAGTGATAATATCTCGACTATGCCATTACTTATTTAATATGGATTGTATTGTCTATATATATGATTTAATAAAAAACATATAACTTACTTGACTCGTTTGTTATTTTGTATTATTTATGTTGTACCTAACGTCACTAGACCACCTACTCGGACCACGCCTATTAAAAGAGTTATCACCCTTGACTTTTTTAAAAATGAGTTATCGCCCTTTGCGGTGGAAATTAACCGGAGTTATCGCCCTTTGAGGCGCAAATCGCTTTTGCGCCTCAAAAGGAGCGGCTTTCCTCGTTCTACACTACTGTCAGATTGATGTTCGTCCATCTCTTCATGTCATCTTCCCACTTATATCGTTGTCTACCTATTGCCTTCAACCTTACTCTCCATCATGGTTTTTATAAGAGTGTTGTGTCTTTTAACGTGGCCGAAGTATTTCACTTGCCTCTTTTTTATTTCTTTCATCAACATTCTTTTCATTCCGAGTTTTTTCTGGAAACTCTATATTTGACTGTTTTTGTTTTCATGGCATAAGACATATTCTTCTCCAGGACCTCTAAGCGACTTTCTAATTACTTTTCATTGTCCAATCTTTTGTGCCATATAGTAGTGTTGAATATAAACCACATTTGACAATTCTCATGTTTAATGAAAACGTAAATTAATTAGAGAAATTAAACGCTAAAGGTCAATACTTTCTGTGAGGAGAAATAAATTTGATAAATCAACAACAACAACTGACAAACGTGACGGAAAAAGAGTAACAAGAAGAAAAAGAGACAAACCTCTGGATGGTTTGTGACATAAGCCTGGGTCATTGACAATGAGGTGAGTGACCGGGCATGAGAAAGAATGGGTGAAAGTGGGAGACAGTAAAGTGACTGACCTGATGATGATAACGATACATTTTCTCTTGGAGTTTGTTTTACTCTGCATGCAAGTTTCTGCTGTTCGTTTCAAAGCTTCTGCTTCAACGTTTCATTTGTTACACAATTTGTATGTGATGTTTATTACATGTGGCGTTTATTATATGTGGTGATTATGGCATGTGGCGATTATTACATGTGACGATTACTATATGTGGCGATAATTGCATGTGGCGGTTAATGTAAGTGGTTATTAATGAATGTGGCGATTAATTTATGTGGCGATTAATGAATGTGGCGATTAATGAATGTGGCGATTAATGAATGTGGCGATTAATGAATGTGGCGATTAATGAATGAGGTGAATAATGAATGTGGCGATTAATGTATATGGTATTTAATGCAAATTTATTCGGGCTCAATCACCTATAATGACTATTGCTAGACTGTGTCGTGGCTCTAGGTGCAATAATTCCAGCCAATCATCCTGCGCATCGGCAACGAAGCCAGTTAGCCAAGTCTTAGAGTTCCATGGCAATTTCCTTTCAGAACGTCTGGAAGCCACTTTATGAGCCTGGAATGTTCTCTTTACGGAAACCAATTGATTCCCTGGGTGGACGACTGTAAGTCATTCGAATAGTATCAGAGTCCATGTCTGTTATATGTTTCAGCCAAAATATAATTCATTAATTCACTTTATATGATATGTAATTCTTCAGTATATACTTAACGAGATGCAGAGAAAACAATTTCTGTGTTTACATTCACTAACGGAATACGTTGTTTTAGTTAGTTAGTTAGTTAGTTAGTCGACAGATCATCCTCGCTGCACATCGAACCATTCAGTCCATAAGTGCTCGGATCCCCTCCTCAGCAAATCCCGCAGCGTGTAGCGGCTAACGACGCCAGTCCTGTGTTGGTTTATCAATCTTCTTTGGCTTCCTGCGTAGTGTTCTTGTTTGGCCACACCTCTTTTAATTTGATGCTCTAGCAGTCTGGCCATTGTTGTAGATTCACAGTCATCACTTGGTTCTCGCAAAAGTCTCACATCACGTAGAGCATTCAGAATGTCAGCCTGGTCCATGGCGCGTCCGCCCTCCACAGTAGCCTCACCTGCGAGCTTGTCAGCCCGCTCATTTCCTTGTACTCCCGCATGCCCTGGCACGAAGATGAAACTAATCTTTGCCAGCCGAGACCGCTTCAGAGGCAGCAACCATTCTCTTCGGATCGATCCCTCCTCTATCCTCTTGATCATGTTCATTGAGTCACTAAGGAAACAAGCCCTGGTGAATGTCTGTGTCTCGAGCCATGTTATTGCTTTACTTACTGCCATGACTTCCATGGTCAGGCTACTTGTGGTTTCAGAGAAAGCACCAGAGTCCTCCTTCACAATTCTCCCTCCGGCCCGAGCTGTAAAGGCCCATGAGCTTCTCACATGTCGGACGACCGACCCATCTGTGTAGATGACCGCGTCACCGTCTAGCGAATTCTCGAAAATCAACGCTTGTACTTCAGCCTCAACAGCAGCCGGATTTTCTTGTCTGCATTTTCTATCTAATTGGATGCAAACTGAAAAGGATGTGCAGAAGTCTGTTGGCACTTGCACCCACTCCTCGCCAGGTTCTAAGTCCTCAAGTGAACACACCTGTTGAAGAATGTCTTCGGCTTGACCCATCCACGACCGTCCTCTTTTTAACCTGCTGCCCTTCACCTTCCTAATTTCACTATGCAGTGGATGTTGTGTGTTTGCGTTAATTCTGAGGTAGGCGCGTGCCCTGCAAACTTGTATTCTCTCTTCAATGGTTGGAAAATCAAGAAGGTAGCGCATCGCCCTGCATGCTGTATCTCTTGTACATCTAAGAATAATGCGCATAGCTTCATTCTGTATCCTTTCCATCCTTTCTATCTGCTTATGGCTGAGAGTCAAGATTGCCATTGCATACTCCAAAACAGACATGACCAGCCCCTCGTACAGAAGACATAGATGGCGCTGCTCACAGTTTGCTGCCGCCATCACCCGCATCGCTGCCAAACCCCGCTTGGCCTTTGTTATCACCTGGTCTATGTGCACATTATAAGCAAGGCTTCGATCAAACCGTATCGCCAGGTAATTCATTGCCTGCGTTCTTTCCACCGTCTCTGAACACAGCATTACAGTTGGTGTTGGATTGTTGACAATATGATTATTCAACGAGAACCAAGTCACTGTTGCCTTTGTTGGGTTAACCATTGCCCCAGCTTCATCACACCAAGTACTTATGCGATTGAGTTCGGTTTGTAGTTCCCCAGCAACCTCCTCTCTATCCTTACCCTGACGATACACTAAAACATCATCGGCATATGACAATGTCCTGCCAGGTCCAGTGATCTGCTCACTGGTGATTCTCACTGTGTAGGCGTTGAACAGTACCGGAGATAATGGTGATCCCTGTGGTAGGCCAGGATATATTGTTGTTGGTTCCGAAGTCCAACTGCCACATCTAAAAACTACTTTCCGTTGGAAGAGGGCTGCAGCGATCGAATACGTTGTTTTGAAAGCAATAAATGAATGTTTATACATGATACATTGAATACGGAAGATATCAATCTTATCAACACTGAAAAGTACAGGAGAAACGGCGAATGGAACGGTACCATATTTTTAAAAAAATACCAAAGAGATTTTTTTTTTTTAAAGTACCACCAAAATAAAATACCAAGGAAAAACAACAGTACCACGAAGATAAATTAACAAGGAGATACAATAGTACCCATGAGATAAAATACCAAGGAGATACAATAGTACCCATGAGATAAAATACCAAGGAGATACAATGGTACAACGGAGAAAAAAATGCCAAGGGAATAAAACAGTACAACGGAGATAAAATACCAAGGAAATAAAACAGTACAACGCAAACATTCGGGTACAGCCAACACACCGTATAGAAAAGTCTCGTGTAGACAGCATATGAAATTCTACGATAACGAAATGAGAGCAGACACGTGCAATGTACATCTGGAAACTAATATACAGGCACGCGAAAGTGAGTGCTTGTTTGGCCTACTCTCCGCAGGAGGTGATAGCATGCAGGATGGCAGGAAGAATAACTTTCTTCTCTAGTTACAGCTTTCTGAAAGATACCTTGGCTATATTTACGTGGAGAAAACTGGGCAGAAGCAGTAGTGTCATTAGCTCAACAAAGAACAGTCTAGAACTATAAGTGCTTCGGTGAGAATCCGCAATGTGTACAAAACATATATATACACACACACACACATACATATATTTACAGTTTTGCATGTAGTTGAATCGGTGTGTGTTTGTTGTTTGTTACTGACGATGGCTTTGGTGTAACGTCTATTTTGTTACTTGTGGCCGTGTTCTAGTAGAGATAACAAATTTTACAACTCGTTTTTTTTTTTTTTTTGATTCACTCAAAGTATTAATCTCACCTGTTCATTTGATATTGAATGTTGGTGATAACTGTACTATTTTATCAGTCCACGTGGTTAATTATATTTTCCTGGCAGTTAATTTCTTCTTCTTCCTCTTCTTCTTCTTCGTCGTCTTCTTCTTCTTCTTCTTCTTCTTCTTCTTCTTCTTCTTCTTCTTCTTCTTCTTCTTCTTCTTCTTCTTCTTCTTCTTCTTCTTCTTCTTCGTCGTCGTCGTCGTCGTCGTCGTCGTCGTCGTCGTCGTCGTCGTCGTCGTCGTCGTCGTCGTCGTCGTCGTCGTCGTCGTCGTCGTCGTCGTCGTCGTCGTCTTCTTCTTCTTCTTCTTCTTCTTCTTCTTCTTCTTCTTCTTCTTCTTCTTCTTCTTCTTCTTCTTCTTCTTCTTCTTCTTCTCTTTCTTCTTCTTCTTCTCCTCTTTCTTCTTCTTCTTCTTCTTCTTCTTCTTCTTCTTCTTCTTCTTCTTCTTCTTCTTCTTCTTCTTCTTCTTCTTCTTCTTCTTCTTCTTCTTCTTCTTCGTCTTCTTCTTCTTCCTCTTCTGCTTCTTTTGCTCCTTGTGCACAAACTATTTAATTTGTTGTTCTTTAATGTAGTGCATGCAAAACAGGCAAAGTTCACAAATATCCAGCAACTGATTTGGAATGTAAAAGAAATGTTTTGGATATCTCACATCACCATGCCATAACCTAGTATATACCAGCCACAAGCAATCGGCATCCCTGTGGCAGTATTCGGCAAAGGCTTACCTTCACGTATTTTACCCAGTAACCCGTGGTTGCCATGCCAACATCTGAGACAAGACGTCAAAACGAGAGATGTGAGCCAGTTGTCATATAGTGAGCACACCAGCGAGTAACTTAATCTTACAGCAACCATGAGTGGTATGTCTGCACTTTCTTGAACCATTGATCTTGCTCTCTGAAATTAATTGTATTCCCATGGTAGCTATTGCCCCCGAAATGTGAAATGTTAGACGTTCGCATATACTAGACCATAACCTGATGAGGCATACTAGCCAGTTCATTTCCTCCAAGCCTTTTATGCAGAAAAACACATCCCAGGTAATAATAACAATTGCCTAGTACCGTTTTTATTTATATGCCTGGATTGACAGCTAGACCCGTAAATTTAAGTAAGTAAAGGAGGTCTGCATGGCCCAGTGGATATGATCCCTCGCTTCTAAACTTCCAATGGGTTCGTGGCGTTCAATTGGACTAAAATGCTTCCTTTCATCCTTGACTTGGGGACGTAAATTACAATTACCCCAGAAGCAGGGGGAGGTTCGCTTGATGGCGAGGGACACTGGTAATAGGGAAAGCTGATCCACATGTAAAATTCATTCCAGTGTGGACTACGCTCGTGTTCAAAGCGAGCCAAAGAAAACAAACACTAAATAAAGGACAATTTCGTAAGTATTAAGGCGTGTTCGGCATACGATGCTAGATCCAAAGTTATATAAACCAAAGGTTATACAAAAGTAGTAAGGCGTATTGGGCGTACGATGCTAGATCCAAAGTTGTATAAACCAAAGATACTCAGAGGGTGACATTGCAGGTATAAACCCAGTCGCTTTAGCTTCCCATGACATTTCCTGGTTCACATTCTAGGACCTGTCTACGTGACAGCACAGACCGTTTTTTTTTTGTTCGAAGCCCAAAGAATGCGGATTGAACCCAAGACCACCCATACGACAGAGAAGCGTCTAGCCACTACCGCCATTTCATTTCAGCTTCCACATACTATGCCATAACCTTACATGGCCTGGTGGTCAGTTTCTTTCCTAGCTGCCTTTTATTCCCAAACGATTCTAAGATAATTCTGGCAATTGTCTAGTGCCTGTGTTATAAGTCTGGGTTGACTCCTACAGCGTAAAGTTTTAAAGCATGTAAAGGTGCATGGTGCTGGACCCATATTTTAAACACCAACCAGCGCTCCGGGGGTAACAGAGTCAAAATCACGTCGGTCGCCTTTACTTACCACTTTAGACTAGGTCGACCTGGTAGTCCATGCCAGTTGTAACACATCCACCTCAACGCGGATTCAAAAACATCACAACCTGGCCACTAAAGCAAAAATGTTAAAGCATTTAACGGTTACACCAGTACAGACTGCGAGAGGGGACACCACCGCAGACTGCAAGAGAAGACGTACTTGTACCTTGCCACAGTTCGGGGTTGAACACTGATCGATGTCTTACCACAGCTGAGAATTCAACCCTTATCGCTGTCTTACCACAGCTCGGGATTCAACACTGATCGATGTTTTATCACAGTTCGGGATTCAACCCTGATCGCTGTCTTACAATAGCTCAGGATTCAACCCTGATCGCTGTCTTACCACAGCTCGGGGTTCAACACTGATCGCTGTCTGGCCAAAAAAGCTGCCTGCCAACATGGAATCGTAACAACAGCGTGCCAAAAGCGTTCGTTGTCGAATGATTACTTTGGCCTTCCTTTACCTTTCCTGTAGATAGGATTTGGCTACAACTGGTTCCTGGACAAGTAAGTGAATAACCCGCTTTGAGGACTATGGTGCTAGCCCCAGATTTGTATAGACCAATCGGCACTTGATGAGTGATGCATTCCTAAATACCGCTTATAAAAATCAATTGGATTTTTTGGTTATCAAAAGCAGTTGAGCATGTTGTAGACAACGATGCGAGTGCTAAGAGGCAAAAGACGTGCCTGGGGTTCACAGCAAGGGTTAATGGACGCTATTTAGTGCAGGAGAGCATGGCGTATAATACCACAACATCTAGTTAGAGAATGAAAGGGGAAGGGGTCACTCCAGGTTTCCGGTGGCTGGAAGACAAACGGCACACACGTGTGATAGTAACAGACTCACGAAAGACCGGACGAACGAACGGACGAACAAATTTATTTTCTAAGGGTTAAGAATTGGGCATGCAGGCCGGTCTAACATTCTGCACTTCTATCACTCTCTTTCATGCATTATTTCATCCACACATCATCCGATGCTAACTGAGAACAACAACAATATAAACGATATGCATTATAAAGGCAATAGGAAAATGATAAATATAAATACTACACGACTAAGTAATATTAATGAATGATCTGGCAATTTGTATCAGATATGGGAAATATACAGGTCTCCCAAAAAGGAACTGGGTTTTATAATAGGGTTTTATTATTATTATTATTATTATTAAGATCAGCCTATGCTAAAATAGACTACAATGGCTGGGGCATATAGAAAGAATGGAAGATAATAGGGAAACAAAACTCGCTTACACTCAGGAAATAAATGACCGTAGACCTCGAGGTAGACCAAGAAGACGGTGGAGAGATAATACATATACAGACCAACAAGCACTTGGAATCAACGACTGGCAAGAGAAGGTCAACCAGAGAGACGAATGGATATGGTTTGTATCTGCAGCAAAGAACCTCAATGGCTCGGAACGCTGAAGAAGAAGAAGAAGAAGAAGAAGTCTATGCTAGGTTTCGGGATATGTAATATATTTAGTCGGTTGCTGTGTCTAGCATTATATTTAAACAATGGCCAAAGACAATTTGGGGCATTCTGATGTAGGATTTTGTTAAGTATTTTGAAGGTGGTGAAGACAAACATGATTCGTGCAAAGTGACATGCTTCCATTTTTTTTTTAAAGTTAAAAATAGAAAGTATCCGTTGGATGTTTTCCAAAGGACATGCGGGTGTGTTGAGAAACAAGCGGGACAGATTAGCTGGGTATGCAACGTTGGGTGGGGTATTGGTTCACGATAAGGCAGTCCTTCTATCCCGTAGCGAACGACTAGAGACAACTTCGAATCCCGTGTCCTGCCGCGTTCCTGCCATTGTCAGTGTAACTTCCTAACCGTTAAACCGCTATACCGCTTCTTATCTCCTTGCATACATTACTTTATCCATGTACCACTTATTAGCTTAACCTTAAACAACAAAAACAACGATACATCTTCTTATATATAAATTAGGATGTGCGTATTTATGTATCTCTGTATGTATGTATGTCCTTTATACGCTCGCGAACGGCCCATCCGATTGAGATGAAATTTTCTACACGTCTTCCTTTCATTCCAGAGCAGCCAACTGTCGTATTTTTTTTTTTCTTCTTCCTCCTCCTCCCTCCTCCCCCTCCCAAAATAAGAATCCCCGAACCAAAACGCTAGGGAAAGGGAAGAAAATGACGTGACTACACAGAATCGTCACACGGCAATCATCCTCCCTCCTCCTTCTCCCTTCTTCTCCCTCATCCCTCTTCCTCCTCCTCCTACCTCCTCCTCCCTCTACCTCCTCCTCCTCCCTCCTCCACCCTTCTCCTCCTCTTCCTCCTCCTTCTACCTCCTCCCTCCTCCTCCCTCTACCTCCTCCTCCTCCTCCCTCCTCCCTTCTCCTCCTCTTCCTCCTCCCTTTCCTTCCTCCTCCTCCTCCCTTTACCTCCTCCTCCCCCTACCTCTTTCTTCCTCCCTCCTCCTCCTCTTCCACCTCCCTTTCCTTCCTCCCCTCCTCATTCTCCCTCCTTCCTCTCCCTCCTTCCTCCTCCTCCTTCCTTCTTCTCCCTCTGCCTCCTCCCTCCTCCTCTCCCCTCCTCCTCCCTCCTCCTCCTCCCTCTCCCTCCTCCATCCTCCTCCTCCCGCTTCTTCCTCCTCCCTCTTCCTCCCTCTCCCTCCTCTTCCTCCTCCCTCTACCTCTTCCCTCTACCTCCTCCCTCCACCCTCCTCCTCTTCCTCCTCCCTCTCCCTCCTCCCTCTTCCTTCCTCCTCTTCCTCCCTCTACCTCCTCCTCCCCCTACCTCTTTCCTCCTCCCTCCTCCTCCCTCTACCTCCTCCCTCTACCTCCTCCCTCCTTCCTTTCCCTCCTTCCTCCTCCTCCTTCCTCCTTCTCCCTCTGCCTCCTCCCTCCTCCTCCTTCCTCCTCCTCCCTCTCCCTCCTCCATCCTCCTCCTCCCTCTTCCTCCCTCTCCCTCCTCTTCCTCCTCCCTCTACCTCCTCCCTCTACCTCCTCCCTCCACCCTCCTCCACTTCCTCCTCCCTCTCCCTCCTCCCTCTTCCTTCTCCCTCTTCCTCCCTCCTCCTCCTTCCTCCTCCCCCTCCTCCTTCCTCCTCCTCCCTCCTCCTCCTCCCTCTACCTCCTCCCTCCACCCTCCTCCCTCCTCCTCCCTCCTCCTCCCTTCTCCTCTATCTCCCTCCTTCTCCCTCTCCTCCTCCCTCCTCCTCCTCCTCCCTCCTCCTCCTCCCTCCTCTTCTTCTCTCCTCCTCCCTCCTCCTCCCTCCTCCTCCTCCTCCCTCTACCTCCTCTTCCCTCCTACTCCTCCCCCTCCTTCTCCCTCCTCCTCCCTCCTCCTCCCTCTACCTCCTCCTCCCTTCACATTCCTCCTCCTCCCTCTTTCTCCTCCTCCCTCTCCTCCTCCTGCTCCCTCCTCCTCCCTCATCCTCCCTCCTTCTCCTCCCTCCTCCTCCTCCCTCCTCCTCCCCCTCCTCCTCCTAATCCCTCCTCCTCCCTCCTATTCCTCCCTACTCCTCCTGTCTCCGCCCTCCTCCTCCCTCCTCCATCTCCCTCTTCCTCCTCCCTCCTCCATTTACCCAAGACAGACAGACAGTCAGACAGATAGTCGGTAACGGGATCTTATATGACTACTTATATGAATTAAATGAGATGCTCCCCACCAGGGTCTGGGCGAAGCCGGGCAGGGTCAGCTAGTATAATATATTAATAATAAACCAATGCGAAATGCGCAAAGCTCATAACTACAATACAAACTCAAACTATCATTAAGTATTATGGTAATTGTAATACAGCTAACAGAAGTAAAACTTATAATCAAACTGGGTAGAAGAATGCTTAGTTTTGTAGGATTTCTTCTGTTATTTTTCAGGGGGATTACAGTTTGTATTGAGATAGTGTTCAAATGGCTTGCCACTGTATGCTTTTGGTTTAGATTCGTCTTTCATGCAGTGTGGAAGATTGTTCCACCGCTGAGCTTTGTTGAAAACCAGACAGACACTCGGGTAGGCAGGCAGGCAGAGGGAGAGAGAGAGACGGGGAGCGATAAACAGAGAGACAGACAAACAAACAGATATGAAGACAGACAGATAGAGACAGACAGATATAGAGAGACAGACAGGAGACAGAGAAACAGACAGACAGACTGAGAGACAGGTATTAATATGTGCGATAGAAGTATTGAAAGTTCAAACTACTTTTGGTTTGGTACTGAATTAGTTGATCATATAGTTTTGCACACCCCACAGATTTCGAAACGCAGTCTAATATGCTGATATAACATTATCTTGAACCTTTTGTGTCTAAACTGTTGCAGTATTAAATCACCCTGAATTAACTCTGTCTCACCCATGCAGCTGTTAAGTTTTAATAATAAATATTTGGGTCTGAAGGAGTTAACACAATAACATATCGGCTAGATAATAACATTGTGGAACACACTTGACTTATACAATAACACTCTGATATGCACGGGGTTGAATAATAACACTCTGAGACATGAATTAGTGTAACAGAACGCTGGGATATGAGTTAGATAAAAACACTCTGGGACAGAAGTTATAATAAACACTTTGGTACATGCGTTATAATAATAACACACTTGGACAGGAGTTAAAGTAGTCGCACTCTGGGTCAGCAGTTAAAATAATAACACTTTGAAATATGAGTTACTAGAAAGTCGAATAGAGGCCCGGAGATGTGGATATACGGAAGAACATGTCGTATTTCATGGAAACAAAAACAATCAAATACAGAGGTTCTAGAAATACTAAGAATGAAAAGAGAGTTGATGAAAGAAATAAAAAAAAGAAGCAAGTGAAATATTTCGGCCACGTTAAAAGATATAATACTCTTATAAAAATCATACTGGAGGGGGGGGGGCGCTAGGTTGGGGGTAAGCGAGCAAAAGGTAGACAACGATACAAGTGGGAAGATAACATCAAGAGATGGACGAAACAGGGTGAGAGACAGTGTTGGAGATTCATTGCAGCCAACCGTCATTGTTGTGACGGCACGTGATTGATGATTGATGATGAAATATGAGTTAAATAATAAAACTCAGAAACATAAGGAGTTAAGGTAACTATTTTATCCCCACGCAAGGGGATATTGAGTTCTTGTCATTGAGTTCAAACCACCACGCAATGTGTTCTCTTACTTTTCGCATTTTGTCACTGCATACTGACAGAATCTGTTGACCTGCTACTGTTGTACACACTGAACAACTGGGATCAGGGTTAAACTGTAAGAAAACTGATATTATCAGTTGAACTCAAGCGTAGTCCATACACACTATTTGTAGCAGTGATGGACTGAATTTTGCGTGTGGGTTAGCTTTCCCTATTAACAGTGTCCCTCGCCATCAGGCGAACCCTTCCGAGGTGATGATGATGATGCTGATGATGATGATGATGATGATGATGATGATGATGATGATGATGATGATGATGATGATGATGATAATGATGCTGATGATGATGATGATGATGATGATGGTGATGATGATGATGATGATGATGATGATGATAATGATGCTGATGATGATGATGATGATGATAATGATGATGATGATGATCATGATCATGATCATGATGATCATGATGATCATGATGATCATGATGATCATGATGATCATGATGATGATTGCATTAGCATCAAGCAAGCTGGGGGAGAGAGGGTTAAGAGCAACAAAGGCATCTCTACTCACCACTGTACTGTTTCTCCGTTATCTTGAACTCTGAACCCTGGAAATAAACACCAATCATTAACAAGGATGCCCATTTATTAACGACAGCTCCGTGACTGACTGTTCTATTACATATGTAAAAACGACCGAAGTCGAGGGTTCAAGCCCTACACCGGTCAGTTGGGCTTCATGCTGACTTTTCTTACAGAAAGTAATGGCAAACATTTTTTTTTTAAATTCGCATATCCTTTTACAGGACATCGCTGTCGACAGCAGCATCTTTCAGCTGTCTGTTGATTTCTTGGCAAGATTACGCTCAGTAGTTTGCCATTGCTTTCTGAGCTTTCAGAAAGCAATGGCAAACTACTGAGCGGCCGGCTCAGTTATCCCGCAAGTCACCAGCGGGGGACGAACCGCTCCCAGTTTTTGCCCGCTACGAGACTCTGCGTGATAAACGGGATTACGGAGAAAGTGTTGTAACCTCTTGGCCAGAGAGACCGGCAATGGCAAACTACTGTACGTAAAATTGCCAAGAAAATCAACCCTAGATTGGTGTTGATTGCAAAGTCCTGCAAACGACATACATCATTTTGAAAACAAGAAGACAATGATCTACAGCAATAATGAAAATAGCAAACACAAGGGACTGGCCAAGTGTATCTTCTACCATGAATATGAAGTACATGGCATAGAGAACTGCAATCTTATACAGTCTTTCATCATCATCTTCTTTAACTTTTGCCGTCAGTGTCGTTAGAAGGAATAGTTTACGTTCCAGCATCTGATGGGTGGTACTGGATAATGTCATTCCTCGTGACTGCACAATGCTTTAGATGTCGTCGATCCACTTTCTTCTTAGGCAATCGCTTGCTCTCGTATCAGATCCTAGATCTTCCTTGGTGTTGTGCCAGTGCCGGTAACTTGTGGTGTTGCATTCTAAAGTGATGGCCGAACCATTTTATCTTCTGTTTTTCAATATATTTGGCACAATGTGTTGATCTCACTGTCTTTGTGATAACATCATTTCTTAATCGGTCTCGAATAGTTAAATTGGCAGCTCTTCACAGGCATCTCATCTCTCAGGTGTGCATTTTTCGCATGTGTGATTTGGATAACGTTCAGGTTTTAAACTGGTAGCATATGTCTGGAATAAATATGTTATTTATCATCTTTCTGTCAGCGGACATAATATTCAGATGTTAGAGCATTAGTCTCAGTTGATATATAATATCGCACTTGTATTTTGACATATACCAAACCAAACAATCCCCTACCAAACAATAATATTTGTACCCTCTCTCTCTCTCTCTCTCTCTCTCTCTCTCTCTCTCTCTCTCTCTCTCTCTCTCTCTCTCTCTCTCTCTCTCTCGCCGTCTTCCATACACCAAGAAGAGTCTTCAGAAAGGTAAATGCCATGTTAAATGTTCATTTATGTCTTGCATTAGTCTTTTATAGTCATTTTATATTAATTTGTTATTTCTTTTAGTATTTAGCACTATTTATTCTCTATAAAATGTCCTTTTGGTATGTATTTTGGACTGTGTCGAACGAATCAACTGGATTTACATGATTTCATATGGAAATAATTGCCTCGGTTTTCGTAGGTTTCGAATGTCGCCGATTGTTTTCGGGCGGATTATCGATGAAAACCGAGGTTTCACCGTATGTGCAAATTACAATGGCATGTGTCATCTACCCCGTCGCCTGTGGCTTGGGTGTAGTGACCGCAGTTTCACAATACCTCATACCGGGTTCGAAGTCAGGCGATTTGGGAGCAAACCTCTTTGCGTTGTTTTTTTTTCACAATGTTATGAACTTCGGTCGTTCAAAAAACAACGGCAAAGTACTGAACTTAAAATTGTCTAGAAACTCACAAACAGCCAATAAACACTGGAGTTAATTCTACTGAGGAAGAATTGCAATGTCTACTATCTGCATTCTCCAATGCTTGTTCTGAATTTGGTTTAACAATTAGCAAAAAGAAGACACAGATTATGTCACAAGGTGCACATGGGGTACCATCAATCTTTATTGACGACGCCGAACTAGAGATGGTAGACAATTTTACATATCTAGGAACAGTGGTACATAGCAAAGTATCCCTAGATCAGGAAATCAACATCCGGATTGGTAAGGCAGCAACAACAATGAACAGGTTAAGAAAAAGAGTCTGGGAGAACAGGAAGCTTACTGCCAAAACAAAAGTCCTTGTCTATCAAGCCTGTGTCCTTAGTACTCTTCTTTATGGCAGTAAAACCTGGACAACTTACTCACACCAAGAGAAACGTTTAAACAGCTTTTATATGCAGTGTCTGCGAAGAATTCTTGGTATTAAGTGGCAAGACAAAATCACAAATACTGAAGTATTGGAAAGATCAGGTTGTGTGACGGTTTATTCCATGCTCAGTCTTTGTAGACTTAGATGGATAGGACATGTTAGGAGGATGGATGATGGTAGAATACCAAAGGACATCTTTTTTGGTGAATTACAGATGGGTAAGAGATCTCAGGGTCGGCCTCTACTACGATACAAAGATGTGTGTAAGCGGGACATGATTGATACAGGCATTGATAATGCACATTGGGAGCAAGTCGCCGCTGAACGTGTTGCATGGAGGGCAAACATCAGAAATGAAATAAAGACAAAGGAGAAAATTATTGCAGATAACTCACACACCGAGTGTGAGAGACGTAAGATGGTGCATGATGGTGGAAATGACCACGTGTTCACATGCACCCACTGTGAACGGACATTTACAGTGCAAATTGGCCTTATCAGTCACATTCGCTACCACCAAAGGTAAAAGTTGTTATGCCTTTTTAAAGCACAAACTATCGTCTGTCAAGACGGCAAGGTGCCAATGTAATTCTACTGGGTGTATTTTTAATGACTGTGAGGTGGTTGAAAATATTGCCGTTCCAAGTTTTGTATTTACCTTTTATGTTGCATGAACTCCACAGAGGGTGAATACAAAACTTGGAACGGCAATATTTTTCAAAAACTCCAGTCATTAAAAATACACCCTGTAACATCATGTAAAGGACATGCAATTTACTTTTTTTATGCTGGATTATTGAGTCACTTAACAAACAAATGAACCGGAGGTCAGCATGGCCGAATGGATAAGATGTTGTTAAACTTCCCATGTGGTGATGCCGAAGTAGCTGGTTTAACCGTACGCCTGTCAGTTGGACTAAAATCTCGACTTCTCATCCTTCACTGGGAGACGTAAATTACAAGTCCTCGGATGTCAGAGTGGGTTCGCCATTCAGTCTAACACTACTAGACGTAGTGTGTACTGACTATGCTTGACTTCAAAGCGAGCGAGCGAAAAAAAACAAAAAAAAAATCGAACGCGCCCGCTGGCTGCATCATACAACATTTGACACGTTCGGCTGTTGCATTCATAACTTGGGAATACTCTTCACTTTTGCTTTATAACACGGAGATACTCTTCCATGTTGTATTTGTAACACATAAATACTCTTTCATGTTGCATTTATAACACGGAAATACTCTTTCCTGTTGCAAATATGTCGCGGGACCAATCTTTGCTATTGCGTTTACATCATTGAAACACTCTACACTGTTGTACATAATGATTATCAAAGCTCTTCTGTATTTATTCTCTTTATAGTAAGGAAACAAATTATGGACCATCCTTGAAGACTACGGGATACGAGGACAATTGCTAGAAAACCTCATAGCCAAACTCGAGCCGAAGTGCAGTACAAACACAAGGAGGTATATCAGATATGGTCACAGTCAATACAGGAGTGAGATAGGGATGTGTGCTCTCTACCCTGCTATTTAATATCTACATGGACAGAATATCCAAAGAAGCAAGCCTTGACAGAACAGATTCAGAAAATTTAGAACTCTTTACTTCAATTGAAACAACTGATCCACGGGAAATAAATGAACTTATATTTGACGATCAGTGCCTGTTTTATAGCAGACTGCACCATCATATTAATAATCTGAGTTCAACATGTAGCATATACAAAATGATTATAAATACAGCCAAAAATCTAAGTCATGCAAGTTAGCAGATCTCTTTGACCACTAAGCATACAGATAAAAAGCACATCTCTGAAATAAGTTGAAGAATTCAAATATATTGGACGTATGATCACAGAAGATAGCAGATTGGACAGATAAATCTAAACCAGATGTCAAAAAGCAAGTGCACTTACATATCAATTATCACCCATACTGAAACATCCAAACATACCCATGTCTGCAAAACGACAGATAATAAACAGCATAATCATACCAACCCTGTGCTACCAATCTCAAACTTGGACATAAACCAAATCACACTTTCGCACCTGTGAGATGAGATGCCTGGGGAGAGCTGCCAACTTAACAATGCGAGACGAGTAAGAAATGTTGTTATCAGACAGACAGTAGGATCAACACATTGTGTCATATTTATTGAAAGACAGAAGATCAAGTGGTTTGGCCATCTCGTTAGAATGCAACACTGTCAACTACCAGCACTGGCCCTACATCAAAGATCATCTGCCACGAGAGCAAGAGGACGCCTGAGATGAAAATTTATTGACAACATTGTAAAATCACATGGAATGACACTATCCAATGCTATCCATTGGGCGTTGGAGCACCAATTATTCCTCCCCCACGACGCTTGACGGCAAAAGTGGAAGATGATGATGATAGTAGGGAAAATAAGCTTCACTTCTTCATATTCAGCCCAGGCTGACATTAGCATTTTGGTGACAGATTAAATCAAAAGCTCATTCAATCATCCATTTTCTTCGTATTTATTCCTGTAATTAGGAACGTCTTATCCCCCCCCCTCCCCCCCCCCCCCCCCCAGCTCCAAACCCACGCCCTTAATACCGTTGTCACAATAAAGCAAAGCTCCATTTGAAAGGACAAGAATCACGGATGACCTTTAGACCATATCTTCTTTTGATCCCCAGTACACTCTGGCAAACACTCTTACAGCAATAAGTTGAGAACAAGTTTTGTTGATAGTTATAAATCTGAGAAGCAGACGGCGCACTTGAAAGCCAGACTTTTTAATCGCTTCAGGCCAGTTTAGTTTAAGAACCAGATAACACATCTTATGCTAACCACATCAAGAAGGGATAGATTAAATATAAAAACTGGAGAAACACTTTGAAGTTTTGTAGGGATAAAATGGCATGTGACCATACGATTTCTTTTTACTGCATTCAAAGGGAACATGTTATGACACCACGAAGGCACATGTCATTCGTATGTAATTATATCATACCGGTATATGCAAGTGCACTACACATACTTGTATATTTTCACATAAAGACATACATATGTGCGCCACATGGGAAATTTTCTTGTGTTAAAGCACTATATATAATTGCAACTCACGGATACACACAATTGTACGATTTTTCCTTCTTCTTTTTCTTCTTCTTCTTTTTCTTCTTCTTCTTCTTCTTTTTCTTCTTCTTCTTCTTCTTCTTCTTCTTCTTCTTCTTCTTCTTCTTCTTCTTCTTCTTCTTCTTCTTCTTCTTCTTCTTCTTCTTCTTCTTCTTCTTCTTCTTCTCCAGTACCTTCTTCTTCTGCCTTTCTACCTTCTACTCCTCGTCCTACTACTACTGTTACTACCACTACTACTACTACTACTACTACTACTACTACTACTACTACTACTACTACTACTACTACTACTACTACTACTACTACTACTACTACTACTACTATTACTACTACTACTACTTACTACTACTACTTCTTCTTCTTCTTCTTCATCTTCATTTTATCCCCAATGGGGGAACAGGCCCTGAACCAACTTGCTCCACGTCCTCCTATCCTTAGTTATATCATGCAACTCCGCCCATGTCTTCTCCATACTATTCTTGACTGTCTCATTCACAGTGTATTTTAAGACTTCCTCTAATTGCTTTGCCCTGTGTATTCCAGATCAAGGATTTTCTATTTACACGAGTATCAGATTTTCTCAGTCTATGTCCTGTTCAGCGCCAGCTTTTTTTTTTTTCTTTTTTCACCCTTTGGTTCACTGGCATTTGTTTATGTCTCTCTATTATCTGCACATTGATGATTCCGTTATACCATACTATACCTTCTATTTTGCGAAAACACCTGTTAATGAACTATTGCAGTTCATTAGTAATCGTTTTATTATCTTTCCATATGTCTGATGCATACAGCTGTAGTGATTTAATGATAGAGTTAAACATTCTAAGTGTGGTGCTAAAGTTAATTATTAATATTATTAATTATTGTTATATTTTATTTTCGCTCGCTTTGAACCCAAGCGAAGTCCACACAGTGCTACTACTTCTGATTCAGTAGACTGATGTTTGCGTGTGAATTGGCTTTCCCTGTTACCAGTTCCCTCGCCATCAGGCTAACCCACTCCGATTTCTCCGACTAAACATTTCCTAGTGTTATGAAAGCGCCTCTGGTCTGTTATATCAGACATATCTATATACTTGTGTACATCACAGAAATATTTATATATAATTATACCGACACAAAAACGCTTATTCAAAACTCTGACAAGCCTGTCCCTAACCATTCTATTCTTCTGACCACAATGGAGTTGACGATGTATGGGTCACTGCATTGAAGCCATGCTTCTCTTACACTTTCACGAGGCTTAAAATTGAAAGCCAGTTAATTAACTCTCTTCATCCAGCGGGAATCAATAATGTTCTAGATCCATCCATCTATCATGTGCCATGCCGATAAGCGTGGGCGGTCATGTTCTGCAATCTCACTCGATCACTAGAGTCGTGGATCAGCTCAGTGTTCCTGTCTCGATCATGCCACGTGGCCAAGCCATCCAGGTATTTACTTCTCGGTCTCCCCCTTGGTCTCTTTCCTTCGATCTTGCCAGTTGTCACTAAGTTCTCCAAGTAATTTCTTCTCATAACATGCCCACAAAATTTTGACTGTCTACGTCCAATGTCTCAAATCAGTTTACGATCTTCATTTGTTTCTTGAAGGACTGCTGACTTACCTCTATATACTCTGTATATTCATATCTGACTGTTTGCACACCTCTGGCCACAAATTTCTCATTTGGCACTTTCAACAGATGAATTGGACTCAACGTGAGTAGAAAAAAAAACACTTTTCAAAACCCAACTGAACTCAACTTGTGTTCCTTCTTTACAACGACGGGGTTGTATTTTAATATTACTTTATAATTTCATGCTGTTGTTGCTCTCTTCTTTTTTTTTTTTTGTTAAAGATCTGTTTATGTTGTTCCGTTCTTGATGAAGATTTGTATACTCGAAACGTCGTTTGTTGGGTCCTAGAATACTTATTTTTATTTTATAATTATATTTTTTTTAAGTTTGTCTTTTTGATTTATATTCACAATTATGGAGTTCGTTGTAAGGTATGTACACTGTGTCTGTTTTTAGGATGTCTCATCTTTTCGCGGGAGCTACACATGCCTAATTGTTTGTATTTCCGATCTCTTGTCTACTTGAGTGACATGGGTTCACTTTGCCGAGAATAGATAGCCGGTCTTCACAACAGCATGTCACTTATATTTTACTTATTATTATATTATAGTAAATGGAAGCTGCAGAAGCATAGTGGCTAAGCACTCGTTTGCCGGTACATGGTATAAGTTCAATCCCCATCGGGGCCAATTTGGATTTTTTTAAAAATTAACCTCGGTCTTAGGTCTAACCGGCCTCAAATGGGTACGAGGAAACTTCTTGTGAGCCCAATGCGCACTATGGTATATAACCGTGTCCTTTACTCACTTCATTGTGGTAAACTAGTTAAAAGTTATTTTGTTTCCTTGTTGGTTGATAAAGACTTGTAACCAAACGTTCGGAGTAATCTGTGTGTATGTCCCCTGTCTTCGAACTTCCTAGTCATATTTTCTGTTTTATGTGAACTCGGGTATGACAGATACATGCTGCATGTCTTTACCGTTGGGACTGTGGCTTCTTCTTCTTCTTTCGTTCGCTGGTATTTCAGTTGGCACCATCCTATAACACTTCGCAATCACTAAAGAGTAAACTCGAGGTATAAAACTTAAATAAATGTTACTATTTTCTTTTTCTGATATGGGAGAAAGACAGGAGAGCTCGTCAACATGACTCCTGCGCGCCCTAACCCCCCCCCCCCCCCCTTTTTCTGTGGGAATTATACTGTAGGGCCGGGTCCGCTAAAAAGTCTTCGCGTCAACCTCCCATCGACAGATGTCAACCATTTTGAAGGCTGAAATGACCTGAAAGTCAATGACTTAAGAGTTAAAAGCCGGTTTTCTTAACGATTCTTAACCAGCCAACAACAACAAACAAATCAAATCAATGAGCCACCAGAAACATTCCTAGAATGTCATGGATAACGAAGAAAACAACTACTGACATTCCACGACATGGAAGAAAACTGATTTATATATTTATAAACAGAATCATGTATCGGGAACTAAGTTATTTTGGAAGTAGTAAACGTCTCTTACACTTCCCATGCTCTGGTGGAGAGGTAGAGTGCTCAATCTCTACACCAGCATTATGATGAACTTAAACGTCCAGAAAGCTATGGCAAACTACTGAATGTAACCATGTCTAGACAATCAGCCATGGGCTTAGCTTAGTCGCAACGTCATGCAAAGGACGTGCAAGAAAATTAAACGAATAATTGATTTAGATAGAAGAGAAATGAAAGGTGTGTTTCCTGAAAGGCGAGACGGCGATTCCCCAGTACATGGATGGACACGGAAGATAAAAGACATACTGAGCTTGGAAAAGCCTGTGGCAGGAAAACTGGGGAAGGATAAAGAAATCTATCTGGCGGGCCGTAATTGGAGCGACGTTCTACAAAGGACATTTAATAATAAAAAAATAAAACATCCTGAAGCCTTTTCCTGTTATAGTTTTGTGATGTGATAGTGCTATCACATTTTGTAGGTTTGAGAGCAAGGAGTAATAGGTGACGAAACTTCATTTCACATTAACTTATTACACAATTATGATATTGCACTAGTTGTCCAATTGAGTAGAGATATGACTTGAAAAACACACACACACACACACACACACACACACACACACACACACACACACACACGTGTGCATCTTTAATCTCGAGTCAGTGGAACGAACAAAATAGGAGGTTCTGATACACTCTGCCGACCTTACACTGCGCTCATTGGCTGGAAATCGTTAAGCAATGCGTAGGTCGTATAACCACTGGCGTGGCACAACATCAAGAATTTTAAATAAAAGTAAAATGTTGACCCACAACAAAATATGTATGGTGTATGCACATTCTGTTGTACGCACTTTGGGAGCATCGCCAGACCTTCGGATTTCATGTGTTTATTATGTCCATATGTTATTCGAGGTGATGCATCACATCTAGAACCGCACCATCTATCACAGATGTGTGTCTGTGTGCCAGGCTTGTGTTCCATGGCCGTTTGTGGCTTTGAGGATAGTGAAACGCGCAGTTTTGCTATTTCCCCACATACCTATTCGAGTTCGAAATCAATCTACGGCGATGTGAAAGCAGACCTCTTTGCGTTGATTTCGATGTTATGAGACGTCAGCCGTTCAGAAAGTAATGGCAAACTACTGACCTACACTGGTCTAGTAAATTACAAACAGCCAATAAATGCTGGGGTTGGTGGCAACGTCCTGTAAAGAACATGCAACTAACTGTTTAAATGTACGTCCCCTAGAATGATTCAAAGCGAGGTTACAGGCTCTGTCTAAGGGCAGGTTGGATAATTTCCCCTGACAATTTTGCTAGGCGTGTGCTCTATAGCCGACTCTTTCCGCCATTTTTCGATAACGGTAGGTAGCCAATATCACTACCCATAAGACCACTGCATGAGATCATCATTTTGTGATATTTGGGAGGAGACTGAAGCATTTAAGATGGTATCCAGGTAGGATAAAAACAGTGCACATCAATATGAGATGGGTAAGTAAGATGGTATCCAGGTAGGATAAAAACAGTGCACATCAATATGAGATGGGTAAGTAAGATGGTATCCAGGTAGGATAAAAACAGTGCACATCAATATGAGATGGGTAAGTAAGATGGTATCTAGGTAGGATAAAAACAGTGCACATCAATATGAGATGGGTAAGTAAGATGGTATCCAGGTAGGATAAAGACAGTGCACATCAATATGAGATGGATAAGTAAGATGGTATCCAGGTAGGATAAAAACAGTGCACATCAATATGAGATGGGTAAGTAAGATGGTATCCAGGTAGGATAAAAACAGTGCACATCAATACGAGATGGGTAATTAAGTAACTAAAGACCCCGTTAAACCCCGTTAACGATTGCTACTAGACACATTGTTGAAAGACCAATCGGCACTTGGTGGGTGATGTCATCTGTATCACACAGGTCAATTTGACTTCCCATGACATTTGACGGTACCCATTTAGACTGCGGCCTGCCTGGCAGTCTTAACAATTTTAAATATTCGAATCCGCTCTGATGTGGATCGAACCTACGACCACCAGGTGAGCGTCTAGCCACTAAGCTACCGCGGCTGGCTGTATGAGAGACCATTCTACAAATGTTGTCTCTTCAGTACAAGTAATCTCTTTCTTTTTTTTTCAACATTAGAAACGTTGTCAAGGCAGTTATGTGATAAATGTTGACTGGACAGTAATTTGAGAAACGTTGACTGTGAAGTTATTTAAGAAATGTTGACTGGGCGTCATTTGAGAAATGTTGACTTGGCAGTCATTTATTTACATACTACTATTTACGACTTCGAGCTGCGATATGACTCTTTTTCTTTCGTCGCTTGCTTAGAACTCGAGCTTAGTCAACTATTATTAGTATTTGCTACAACTAGGGAGTGCACTAGACTGATTTTTGAGTGTGAATTAGCTTTATCTACTATCAGCGTACCCAGCCATCAATCGAACCCACTCCGACTTCGGAGGTACATGTAATTTACGTCCCAAGTCACGGAAGAGAAGTCAATGTGTAATTCTTACTGACCAGTGTGTGGTTTGAATCCATTACCCCTCATCAGAGCACCGGAAGTTTAATGACGAGAGTTTATCGTTTCGGCCACGTCGACCTACGATGGACTCTTATCTTGCGCAATGTGCAACCGGTATCTCATTTTACTTGCCCTCATCCGAAAAGGCTGTGAGTCCGATTCACACTGGGAATCAATAGGTAATATACAATCGTCAAACTCCAGTTGTGGGTAGGTTTTCATTTTCCAAACTAGTACAGCTCGTGGAACAACCCAGTTTTGCAATTAGGCCGATTAACGTTTTAAATTTGATGAAATGATCTGGACGGGAAAGCGTGACGAGGAAAGGAACCGGTCACAGTATCTCAGTAAACCCCGGCCTATTATATGTGGAGGCCTGATATGTGACCCCAATAGCAGACGGGTCTACACATTTTGATTGAGAAACAAAACTACTAAAATTGCATTACAATATGTAACGTATTGTCTAATTTTCTTACGGGGGACCCACTGTATGGGTGGGGGGAGAGAAAGGGGGCAGGGGGTATCCCACACTTGCCACCGGACACCATGGCCAGCCGCCACCGTATGACACCCTTACAATAATATTTGCCGCGGGGTTAACTTTTCAGGTGCTCTCCGAATGCACATTCCTGCTGCAGAAAAATAATAGAGAATCCCCTGGTGAAAGGATTTTCTCGTGTATCAACAAACGCCAACTAGTGTGTGGCCGCAGCGCGCACCTTTGATGAGGCAACAGAAGCTGCAGAAATGGACTGCTGACTAGCAGTGTAGGCAATACTCACCTGTCGAACATTACCTGCCGCATGCAGATGCCACTGATTATCATCTGGTTCATGACAATTGAGCCAAAAATATGGTAACACGCTACGACCATGTTTCATTTTTAAAACATCCCCAGCTTCTATTTAAGCGATATTTGAATCTGCTCTTTTGAAATCCTTTGTGCATTAACGAAGCTAATTGTGTGTTTGTATAACTTCCTATGTGGGGTTTTTCTGCGCGTGTTCGCTTTCTATCCAGTTCCTGTGATGCTAGATTCCAGGCGTTTATTTGTTCTCTCATCCTGCATTTCTTGGCTCCTATTCACGACTTGACATATTATTTCTTTGCTGTTTTTTTAATGATGTAATTTAAATTTGACTTGCAGAAATTTGTGACAGAACTGTAGTCTCCATTTACGCTTACATTCAAATATTCTCGCAGTTTCGTCTCAATTCTACTTGTGAGGAGGAGGATGGGGATGAGAAGAAAAAGGGTGGGGGAGGAGGAGGAAACAGTAGAAGAGGAAGCAGAAGAAGGGAGGAGGAAGAAGAAGATGACGTAGAAGAAGGAGAGGCGGCTATGAGGAGGAAATAAGAAGAAGAAGAAGTAGAAGAAGAAGATGATGATGATGATGATGATGATGATGATGATGATGATGATGATGATGATGATGATGATGATGATGATGATGATGATGTTGATGATGATGATGAAATCTACGTCTGTGAGACTGATGTAACAGTAAACATACAACACAGCCAAACCGTTACATCCGTTAAATCTTTGCCTTAATGGCTAGGAATCGACATCGTAGCGTTCAGGACAAATTTATAAATAATCAGTCTCCCACACCAAATGTAATACTTAGATGCTGATCGTGTCGGTAACACACTAGTTGTAAACACGTCGGATTTCTTATCTCATACTTCTTTCATATCTGGAACCACACTCAATGTCAAGTTGAGGAATCCTCAAATATGTCGCTTCATCTTTCATTATCGTATCTTCATCTAGCTGTCGTTCGTAGATAGTCTACGGAATTTATGTCTTGTCCATCGTGAGTGTTCCAACTACTACTGTTGCTCTTCAAGCCAATAGATCTGCCCACACGTTCCCTCGCTCACCAGTATGCCCAGACAATATATCCACGTAAGCCGTTGTAAGAGAGAAATGTTTATACTTGACATCTTTCATACCACATCTGCCCATTTCGAACTTCATGTAGTACGGAGGAGTCTATCGACTCTAGTACTCTCTAGCTAACAGAACGATGCAGTGACCGCCTCCACCTCCATTCACATACTTGAAGGTGTGTGTGTATATATATATACTTTATTCTGCTCACCCAGTACATCTTGAATAACGTGGGCTGTTTAGTATCCCACATGTCACATAATGTGGAGGGATATTCGATCCCGAAGGACTAACGTTCATATAAACCCTTGTAATTCATATTACATTGACATCCTAATCCTTCTCACAGATATACATAACTGTAAAATACCTTCTTCTTCTTCTTCTTCTTCTTCTTCTTCTTCTTCTTCTTCTTCTTCTTCTTCTTCTTCTTCTTCTTACTCATCCTCCTCCAATTCATGGTTGGTTGTACGTTGACTTCTTCTACGATGTGCGGTAGACATTCTCAGACCAACCATCTTTAGTCGACTTTTACACGACATGCACAGGAGGTTTATAGTGTTACCATTCTTTACTTCCAATGTACATATTTTAAATCTGTTAAACGTACGTTGATATGCACAAGTAAGTCAGTCTGACTTCTATCTCAATGTGTGTCTGCCTATGAGGCTGCTTTAGTGTGTTTCTGTATCTGTATGGGTTAATGTATGGTCCTTAAATGTCTTTGCATGTGTATCACCGCGTGTGTCTTTTCGTTGTCTCTACTTTGAGTGCACATCATGGTGTTTTTTCCTATATATATATATATATATATATATATATATATATATATATATATATACATAACATATTGTTGTTGTACACAGTAAAGCTGCGGATTATGGTACTCTCCTTCCCCCACCCCCTACCCCTCCTACAGATCAAGCCTTCTCCGGTTAAGGCGGAAAAACTAGCGAGCGAGACGCTCGCGTGCCGTCAGGTGTCGAGGAGAGTAGATGGAATAAGCTATAGTCCGGACTAGATTTCAAACGTTAGAAAACCACTACACATAACCCACAATTATTCTATATAAACCAAAGTTATTCTTTATAAACTAAAGTTATTCTATACAAACCACAGTTATTCTTTATAAACTAAAGTTGTTATTTTTACAATAATAAATAACCAAAGGCAACTTTATTCAATGTAAATACCTAACCTCTTCGTCTCTCTCCTTTTAAAATAGTGAGCTTTATAACTTATTTATAAATGGACTGTTTGCCAACATCACCACACCACTCTATTAAATTCTGAAAATGTTAGCATAAATCGTAACTTTGAAGCTCAACATGTTATCGTAAAACGTAACTGGAAGCTGACACACAAATTGCTCAAACCAGCACCGCTACAGGATTTTGGAGGGCATGCAGAGAAAGGATTTTTTCCTGGCTTTTCATCTGCCGATTTGGCAATGGAACTGAAGACTAGAAACATGATATGGAATATTTCAGATTCCCGAGGCTTGGTGCACAAAAATGTGTGCAGTTAGTTAATTCAAAGACAAATAGAAGATATAATAGTGGACAATTTAGAAGTAGTACTCATTGTTCAGTTCGATGTCTCACTTTTAATGTTTAAATGGTGGGAAATGATGATGCTCAAATGGGGCAGGAGAGACAGACAAGAGATTGTGTGTGTGTGTGTAATAGAGAGAGAGAGAGAGAGAGAGAGAGAGAGAGAGAGAGAGAGAGAGAGAGAGAGAGGAGAGAAAAGCGGAGAGAAAACAGAGAGTGACAATCTGAGACAAAGAGAGGCAGAGTGACAAAGAGAAACAGACACAGAGTGACAACGAGAGACGAAGTATAAAAGACAGACAAAGAGGCAGAGACAGAAAG
Organism: Cepaea hortensis; assembly: GCA_963921405.1. Classification (NCBI taxonomy): domain Eukaryota; kingdom Metazoa; phylum Mollusca; class Gastropoda; order Stylommatophora; family Helicidae; genus Cepaea; species Cepaea hortensis. Next base: position 15,633,080 of record OY992876.1, read on the forward strand.
AGGCAGAGACAAAGAGGGACAGGGACAGAAAGAGGCAGAGAGAGAAAAAACAGCCATGAATATTACATTCAAAGAGGCTAAATATGGTCATCATGTAACAAGCCCTCTGCAGAACGTGGCTCTCATCACGGCCCGCTGAGAAGGTTCTTGATCCCTTGCCAGTTCCCATGCCATACGTATATGTCTATGCCCGAGCGCCCTTTACTGTCCTATGTAGATCTTCATGTTAATCGACCCATGGCTCATCTTCAAAGGACTCTGCCTAACATTACTATTCTTTCTAATGCCATATAAGTGTATATAAATAAATATATGTGTATATGAATAAATATATGTATAAATGACTATCAGGTCTAGTCTGATATGACTGACAACTATATGACAGTAGACAGTATTATATGCTTTCTGTGATAGCGGCTTCGGGCGGAGGAGAGAATTGAGATAGTACTAGTGGTATCCTATTGCGAGAAAAGCAACCTAAAGAATAAATATTATGGCAGGACGGATCAGCCTCTATGCCTTGGTCGCCAACTGTCTAGGATCGAAGCTTCGACGGGTGGACAGTTAGGGCTTTGTTTTGCTGATCCGGCAGTTTCTGCAGCTTGTCATGTTCCTGGTGTATTGGTGTTACCTTCTTTCTGGAGTGAACTAGGCAGGCCGAGAGAGGGATCATGCTGCATGGGCAACACATGGTTCCTACAATTCAGCTCATTATTTGTGCTACGAAGAGGTATAACTCCATCCCTGGTCCCTATAGGTTGTAGCTATTATGGCCCTTTTTGAAGCACAACGTAACAAATTATCCTCTTTCAAGGCGGCAACATGCCACGGTGAAGCGACTATCATTTGGGTATGTTTTTAGCTACTTATGTGGAGAATACTACTAGATAAGAGAGGTAGAAGAAGACAGCAAGATGTACGTTGGCGGCTTCCACAGCTGGACAACAAGTACTAATATCAGCATTATCAGCTTCATTAAAATATCAGATATCGAAGAGGATTGTAAAGACATATTTGTCAATATCACTCCAAACCGGGCAAATGACGAAGAATACGCTCTCGTCGCCCGATACCACTCCGAATATTACAAATAAAGTGCTGGGTTAGAGGGTTTATTTGTGTGGTTTATGACCGTCTACTGAGAGCCATACTACACTAAATCTGTCGGCACTTTATTTTGTTTCCATTCCACAGTTGCTGACTTCAGTTTGTGAAACACTGCACTCTGCTACCTGTGATAATCATCACAATAGAGGATGTTTACTATTCGTGCAATAAAATGTTTGAGAACCGGCACTGTGTTCACCAGAAGAGACAAGATTATATATGGCTACAGCGCATTGTTGCATGTCCTTTACAGATATCGCAATCAACTCTAGCATATTTTGGCTATTTGTGATTTACCCGGCAAGTTTATTTTAAGAGTTTACCTATGCTTTCTGAACCACCGACGCTCATACCACTGTTAAAAATCAACACCAGATTGTCTGCTTTCAAATCGAATAAAAGTTGGCCGTGTCGCTGAGTAATTTTGTGCTTTCAGCGTGGCGAAGTTGCCGTTTGGAGAGGGCAGGTTCGAAATGGGATGTGACCACTTTAGTTTTCAATGTTTATACTGATTAGTGTGCCCTTTAATATCTAGTTCTTTTCTCTACATCTATAAGTGTCAGTCAATACATATAAATGTAATCCTTATGCAAAAGTCTCATATTAATAGCCTTTGGGGCTCCCCCGTCAACTGCTGTTTCTTTATATTAAAATTACCGTGGTAGACAATTAACATTACTGTGCGAACATGTGTATATTTCAGCTTGAAGGATGTATCTAGTTATTTTACTTTATGTTGTGTGAATTCTGCAGTATGTACCTGACGAGATGCAGCGAAATACGCCGGGCAATAAATCGTGCAATCTATTGTTTGTGTCTTCGTTATTCAAATATTAAAATTTGTTAGCGTCATTGCCACACACACACACACACACACACACACACACACACACACACACACACACACAGATCAACACCGTTAAAGTTGTATCGCTATATAGAGTTGTTCTCGGCTCTTTACCCAGGTACAGTTAGGTGTGTGTTCTTTACAGGGCGCCGCACTCAACCCCATCATTTATTGGATATTTGCTATTTTCTTCTCAATTTTAAGTTTAATAGTTTGACATTACTTTCTGAATGACCCACGCCTCATTCTTTTCAGATCATTGCAACAAATATATGCTTCCAAATTCCCCACGGCCTATTTCGAACCTTCCACCTGGTAAGTCTGGGAATTGTTAAACTGCCTTTCACTAACCCCATGGTCTGAATCCAAGCTATTCTATGAAATATTGCCACTAAAGATCTGAATCCAAACTACTCTATGAAGTATTGCCCTTAAAGATCTGAATCCAAACTACTCTATGAAGTATTGCCAAACTACTCGTTATAATGGGGAGCGTAGGACAGATGTACATAATTATGACCGGACGTTCTAAGATAAGTAATATTTCCTTTCTCGGTTTCCCTCCCTTCCACACCCATTCCTTCATCCTCTCTCTCTCTCTCTTCTCTCTCTCTCTCTCTCTCTCTCTCTCTCTCTCTCTCTCTTTACTATCTCTTTCTCTCGTCTCTATCCCCTTCAGTCATACTATCTCTCGCTCTCTTCATTCTAACTCCTCTCTACCTTTTTTTCTCTCTATTATCATCTCATCTTCCCTCTCTGCCCCCCTCCCCGTCATTATATTCCTCCCTCCTTCTTCTGCTTCCTTTAAATTCCTATCTCTCTTTCTCTCTCTCTATCTATCTCTCCACCTCTTTTTTTTCTCTCTCTCTATTTCTCACCATCTCTGTATTGCACCCTCTCTCTATATATCTCGTTCACTCTGTCTCTAAGTCCCTTTTCTATCTAGTGCCATTCTCTCTCTCTCTCTCTCTCTCTCGCTCTTTCTTTCTCTGTTTCCACCCATCTCTCTCCACACCACTCTCTCAGTCTCCATCTCTCTCTCGCTCTCTATCTTCATATGTCTCTCTATCTCACTTCGTCTCTCTCGTTTTTTTTTCTCTAGCCCTTTTCTAACGTTCTTTACCCATCTCTCTCTCTCTCTCTCTCTCTCTCTCTCTCTCTCTCTATCTATCTATCTATCTATCTCTCTCTCTCTCATTCTCTCTATATCCTTATCTCTATATCCTTCCTCTCTCACTCCCTCCATTTCTCTCTACTTATCTTCCTCTCTATCTCCCTTCTCACTTCTCTATCCTCCACTATTCCTCCATCTCTATCTAATTCCTGCACTCTTTCCCTCCCTCCTTCTATTTCCTCCTCTTCAAAACACACACGCAAACACACACTCATGCGCGTGCGCGATCTCGAACACGCGATACCAACCTTTGATAGCACAAACTAACTAAGATAACATTCCTCCACTAATTATTGACCCCAGGGGCTTCTCGTTCTCCATTCCCTGCATGAAATACTATTTCTATGATAGCATCAATCCGTTATTTCTGGGCCTAGGGAGTTTCCCATTTATCAGCTTTGCTTGTAATTCCCTATTCTTTCATTTACCCTGGAATTTCCAACAGCAAACACAGCCAAATTTCATTTTCAGAGAAATAACTACTTTCCAAACTGGCAGTTACATTTTTTTCTTTCATATTTCTGGTAATGAGGTTTTTTTCGCAATTAATTCGATTAATGAATGAATATATATATCCGTGTAAAATTCACATAGAGAGGAGTTAAGGATCATTTAATCTCAATTGTTGTCTCTGGCTATATCCATTAGAAAATTGTTTTATCCATGCACTCGTCGTTCGCTAAGGGAGTTGAAGTCTAGCGCGCTCGCAAACCCCCCCCCCCCCCCATTCCTCATTAAATACGCTGATCCTAACACATTACATACCACAGCATGTTCCTGCCAGGGAACTTTATTTGTTGGTTGGTTTGTTTGTTGGAGCGGCTGGTCGAGTGGCTAGAATGCTGGATTCTCATTCGGAAGACCGGAGTTCGAATCCTCGGTAAGGTGTGGAGATTTTTTTTCTGTCGGGTGGGGGGGGGGGGGGGAGAAAATCCTAACCTGCACAGTTCGCGGCGACTGCACTAGCCAGGCGTCCTTAATTCCTCAGGCTCAAAGACCCCTCTGCCATACACCGCAAGGTACTATATTGGCAGTAAATGATAGTTTTTTGACAGTTTATTTTATTTGTTTCGATACCCAGTAGAGAGGGAACCTATCGGTAGCGCATACCTAGCACGCTTGCCTACTGTCCGGTACTTTCCGTTTAAATCCTCATCTAGGTGGATATATTTCTACCTGACATTTGGTCCCAGGTAGACTCAATTTAAAGCGGGTACCTGGAAATATAATTGGGAGCAAAGGCGGAAGGTGTGATACCGACGGCATGACACACGGAGTATCACTTTTTTAAAATAAAGATATAGGTTAAAAAAAAGTTTGTTGCATGTCCTATATAGAACGTTGCAGTCAACACCAGCACTTTTTGCTGTTGTGAACTCTTAGCACTGTGGTTCTAAACCGGTGGGGAATTCTCCCCCCCCCCCCGCAGGGGGAATTTTAGGGTTTACAAGGGGGGGGGGGGGGAGAGAATTAAGATTATTTCAAGATCGCATTAATACAAGAACCGACTACTTGGTATTGTTTTTACCTTCATTCTGTACGGTTCTGTACGTTTCACCCTTCTAAAATTCAATTTATAAAGTAAGTAGACCCACAAATCATGTTTTATTTGAACGCCTAGACTTGTTTTAGTATGTGCTATTAAATTTAGCTTGCATTATTATGTATACTGTGTAGGGGCGGGGCGGGATTTTTAGGTAGGAAATACGAAAGGGGGGAATGACGTTCTGAAAATATGGTGAAGGTGGGCACGCCAAATTTTTAGGTAGAAAATACGAAAGGGGGGGGGGGGAAATGACGTTCTGAAAATATGGTGAAGGGGACACGGGCCAAAAAAGGTTGAGAACCACTGTCTTAACAAGTTTACGTTCAGTAGTTTGATGCTGCTTTCTGAATGACCGGCACCCATACTAGTTCGTAAAAAACCAAGGCAACGCGTTCTGCTGCCAAATCGTGCGCAGCTGTGTTTAGAACGTGAGTAAGCCGAATCATGAACTGCGTCCGAAACCCTTGGCCACAGATCCGGCATAAAGATATAGGGTTAGTATTATATCTCAATTTGCCTCAAGTGATGTATGGATGAATTAATGAATGAAAGAAGGGCAGACTGTTAAACGGACCTGAATGTTTGTTTTAATTCGTGATTAGTGTTATTTTCAACACTACCGGCAACGCCGATCGTATTCCAGTACGAACCTGTGGCTTTGTCCACGTCAGATTGGAAGCGCTAGACACGAGTTTCGCTCTCGTTTGAGCTTCTGACGTGGACGTGGACAAGGCCCAAGGTTCATACCGGAATACAATCAGCGTTGCCAGTAGTGGATTGTACTCAATCTTCAGACCTCAAATCCCGAAACAACCAAATAAATCAATTTTCAACATTATTCTCAAGCATCATGTTTTCATAGACAGAAGTGTCTTCACTATTTCATTACTCTTTGTTCGACATTGGGATACGCACAGAAGTACAGGCCATGGGTGTGACTTAGGTGCAGTGAACGTGTTTCGCAACACAGAGTCGTGGGTTTAAAATCAGCTGTGGCCGATTTGGAAGCAGACCTCTTTGCGTTGATGTTGGGGTTGTGAGGTGTCGGTCGTTAAGAAATAAATGGCACATTATTTAACGTAAACATTGTCTAGTAAAGCACAAATAGCCCCAAAATGCTGGGGTTCATTTCGCCGTCCTGTAATGAGCATGCAATTAACTTAACAGAAGACCTCACAACTTCTCGGGGGGGGGGGGGGGGGGGGGGGGGTGTTCAACGTTATTGTAAAGCTATCGTAAAGTTATCATACAGTTATCGTAAGTTATCATAAAGTTATCGTAAAGTTATCAGAGTTATCATAGTTATCATAAAGTTATCGTAAAGTTTTCCAAATAACATTCTTTCTCTTCTACCCGGTTTTTTTTACATTTAATACTGAGTGAGTGAGTGAGTGAGTGAGTGGGTGGGTGAGTGAGTGAGTCAGTCAGTCAGTCAGTCAGTCAATCAGTCAGTCAGTGGGTGAGTGAGTGGGTGAGTGAGTGGGTAAGCGAGCGAGTGAGAGAGCGAGCGAGAGAGTGATTGCGGCAGTGAGTCAGTGAGTAAGTCAGTCAGCGATTGAGTGAGTGAGTGAGTGAGTCAGTCAGTTAGGGAGGGAGTGAGGGAGTGAGTGAGTGAGTGAGTGAGTGAGTGAGGGAGTGAGTGAGTGAGTGAGTGAGTGAGTGAGTGAGTGAGTGAAAGAGTGAGTGGGTGAGTCAGTCAGTCAGTCTGTCAGTCAGTCAGTGAGATAATAAATGAGTGAGTGAGTGAGTGAGTGAGTGAGTGAGTAAGTGAGTGAGTCAGTGAGTGAGTGAGTCAGTCAGTCAGTCAGTCAGACAGTCAGTCACTCAGTCAGTCAGTCACTCAGTCAGTCAGTCAGTCAGTCAGTCAGTCAGTCAGTCAGTCAGTGAGTGAGGGAGTGAGTGAGTGGGTGGGTGAGTGAGTGGGTGAGTGAGTGAGTGAGTGGGTGAGTGAGTGAGTGGGTAAGCGAGCGATTGAGAGAGCGAGCGAGTGAGTGATTGAGTCAGTGAGTCAGTGAGTAAGTCAGTCAGTCAGTCAGCGATTGAGTGAGTGAGTCCGCAGAAGTCGGATGTGTCGGCCTAACGGCGCAAGAACGCAGCTCTGCTGTAAACAGGCACAACGCAGTCACATCCGAAAAAAAATCCGGATGTATGCAGAAGAAGAAGAAGAAGAAGAAGAAGAAGAAGAAGAAGAAGAAGAAGAAGAAGAAGAAGAAGAAGAAGAAGAAGAAGAAGAAGAAGAAGAAGAAGAGTGAATGATTGAGTGCGTGAGTGAGTGAGTGAGTGAGTGAGTGAGTGAGTGAGTGAGTGAGTGAGTGAGTGAGTGAGTGACGCGAGCGAGTCAGTCACTCAGTCACTCAGTCAGTCACTCAGTCACTCAGTCAGTCAATCAGTCAGTCAGTCTGTTAGTCAGTCAGTCAGTCACTCACTCACTCAGTCAGTCACTCAGTCGGTCACTCAGTCAGTCACTCAGTCAGTCAGTCAGTCACTCACTCACTCACTCACTCAGTTAGTCAGTCACTCACTCACTCACTCAGTCAGTCAGTCACTCACTCACTCACTCACTCAGTCACTCACTAAGTCACTCAGTCAGTCAGTTAGTCACTCACTCGCTCAGTCAGTCAGTCACTCACTCACTCACTCAATCAGTCAGTCAGTTAGTCAGTCAGCGTCCTGTCCCAGACAGTTATCACCTCAACCACATCTCACAGACTGTTTTACTCTATAATCATTGTTATGGCGTTGGCTCTCTATGAACTCGAGCTTAGTCCACTAACGTGTTACTACAACTACTAGCAGCTGCCACTACTAGTAAGTGCTCTAGAAGGATTTTTTGTGAGGGTTAGCTTTCCCTATTACCAGAGACCCTCGCCATCAAGCGAATCCTTCTCCGACTTCAAAGGTACTCAGAACTTACGTCCCTAAGTCAAGGATGAGAAGTCAACATTAAAGGTTAGCTGGCCGGCCTGTGGAAAGAATCCCATACTACGCAGTCGCCAGAGAAAGTGTAAGCACGCCACACCTCTCAGCCATTGCCGACCTCCACTCTACAAGCTTACTATCTAGACCTGTACAAGCTAAAACTTCATGAACGATGTATTCACAACATTTGTAAAACAAACGCAAATAAAACTAAAAATGTGTACTCACCATTGTGGAAGACTGCAGAAATACGAAACAAAAATTAAGTATATAGAAAGTACATGTACTAGTAACTAAGAGGCGATGATTCTAGCGTAAACTCCTCTCACTAAAGCTACGCTAAAACGAAGTAGGAGCGACGTACAGGCGTGAATTTGCCTTTCCGTTCGTTCGTTGGCGTGCTGGTGTGTGAGGGACCGGAACCAGCAGGAGCGCGTGTGTGAACTGTGAGTAGGTTGCGGACTCCATTTAAGGTTAGAAGACACGCGGTGGTTCCGCCATCAACGTTTTTAGCGTCTGACTAAGGTATATACGGTAGACAACAACCCATGGTGCCTTGGTGGTGTCCGGGTAGCACACTCGTCAGTGGTCGTGATGGTGCAGGTTTGAATATTTAAATGGTCGTTGTATTCTCTATCGTTAGTTCGCGGTATTCAGATGTGTGTAGGTGTGTATAGGATGTGCGGGGATGTGGGTTTTGAGGATGTAAGCATGTGCGGGGATGTGGGTTTTGAGGATGTAAGCATGTGCGGAGTGTGGATGTGTGTGGTTGGGTGTATGTGTGAATGAATGGGTGTATGTGGATGAGTGGGAGAGTGTGAGTGTGTATCTTAGTGTGTGTGATTATAGCCAAGATAGTTAAAACATATATCTTTACTGTGCATAATATGAACCGTGGTGGCCGAGTAGTAAATTACTAGCTAGCTAACGCAAGCGAATAAGTTCAATCTTTTGTTAAAGGTGATATATTACCGATCCCATATGATTACTAGGTCCACACAACCATGTAAAACGGGTTGCAAAGATATCTCTCTGAAGGACAGTCAGGGAAGGGAGGAAAGGAGTCGGTCATTCATGTCAGAATAGCTTGGCATATTTAATGCATGTCAGCTCACACTCAAACCAAGGTGGCATCTGTAAGAATACTGATACCCTGTTGTATATCTTTGCGTTGATGACAAAACATATGAGTGAGGGAATGAGTGGGTGGGTGAGTGAGTGAGTGGGTGGGTGGGTGGGCGAGTGAGTGAGTGAGTGAGTGAGTGAGTGAGTGAGTGCGTGAGTGAGTGAGTGAGTGAGTGAATTCATTAATCCATTCATGGTGAATCCATCAATAAGTGGATAGATGAATCGATGGGAACTGACAATATTGGATACATAAATGATGAATTGAAAGATGGTTTGGTGGTTGGATGGAGCACTTAGAGTAATAATTAATTAATTAATTAATTAATTAATTAATTAATTAATTAATGGAAATATGAATGGATAGATGTATGGAAGACTGAATGATTGTAATATTATATTATGGCTGGATAAATGGGTAAACGGATAATTAAATAGATAATCAATAAAGTAATTAATAAAGGCATGCATTGATGCATGCATGGATTGGTGGTTGCATGAATAGATGGGTTGGTGCACAGATGGGTGGAAAATGGAAAGATTGAATTAATAAAAGATGTATGGATGAAAGAGTTCGATAATGAATTAATGAATGGTTAGTTTGTAGAAATAATGAATGGACGCCAATAGTTACAACAACAACAACAACAACAACAACAACAACAACAACAACAACAAAACTGTTAGTTGTGTGAATGTTAGAAGACAAGTCAGTGAACTAAAAACTTGATCTTGACTAGGTCTGCTCCAGCCAAATTATACACACTTCTGAACAGCAAAATGTGTTAATTCGTAGAGTAATTCATGTCGAGAAGTGAAGTCATCAAGTCACCACACTGATTCACCTGCAGAGAGACTTCAATAGCAGACAAATATCACTCTCAGAGATTATTCACTCTGGTATCATTCACCCTCATGGAGAATTTATTTACGTGCATAGCTCACCGGTTTGTATTATATGTATAGTGCAGGAGAGCAGATAGACCATCACCGCCTGGAGAGAATGGTGATGAGAATGGCTACAGGGAGTGGTGACCTGACAATATGGCCGACACTCAGGACTCTGAGGAACGGCCAAACGGACACACACTCAGTCTACAACTGGTACCATCAGTATTGGGCATCTTCGCTGGCTGTTAAAGATTTGGACAAGGCACGTATGGAAATGTCCTGAGTGCTGTGATGTCAGTTTTTTTTTTTTTACTTAATTCAACTCAAATCAACATAGTTCACTAGCAGACTGGATCCACTGACAGACATAGTTCACTGCCAGAGTGGGTCCACTTACAGGCATAGTTCACTGGCAGAGTGGGTCCACTTACAGGCATAGTTCACCAGCAGAGTGGATCAACTCACAGACATAGTTCACTGGCAGAGTGGGTCCACTTACAAACATAGTTCATCAGCAGAGTGGATCCACTCACAGACATAGTTCACCAGCAGAGTGGATTCACTCACAGACATAGTTCACTGGCAGAGTGGGTCCACTTACAAACATAGTTCATCAGCAGAGTGGATCCACTCACAGACATAGTTCACCAGCAGAGTGGATCCACTCACAGACATAGTTCACCAGCAGAGTGGGTCCACTCACAGACATAGTTCACTGGCAGAGTGGGTCCACTTACAAACATAGTTCACCAGCAGAGTGGATCCACTCACAGACATAGTTCATTGGCAGAGTGGGTCCACTTACAAACATAGTTCATCAGCAGAGTGGGTCCACTCACAGACATATTTCATCAATCATCTGGACCACTCAACCTAATAATATAGTTTCCAGCAAATGCTCATGAAAGCGAAGTGTGATACTCACTGCTGAGATGTATCCTGCATAACGTCAACAGATTAAGCTCAAATATAAAAGATCCAGGGTTTGCAGAAACAAACCAGCAATGTCAACGAAGCATCAACTGAACATCAATGAAAGGACTCGAAGGTCGGCAATCTAATTGATGAGGCCAAGTTTATTTGCCCATATTCTCGTGCTGCATGATCAATCAGAAAATTCATGAAATCATAATTGGTTTCGACCGTGTCTGTTATTTCCAGACGGGACGGTCATAATAACATTAATTATAAATCATCAACTGTTGACCAGACTAGCTACTAAGAACTATCAAGTCCGTATCGCAGTCCTTCCGTCCTTTGCAAGGTTGCCAAAGTGTCCTTCTGCTGTGACATTCTAAGTTTCATTCTTGAAGCCTTGCTTATAATGTGCACATAGACCAGGTGATAACAAAGGCCAAGCGGGGTTTGGCAGCGATGCGGGTGATGGCGGCAGCAAACTGTGAGCAGCGCCATCTATGTCTTCTGTACGAGGGGCTGGTCATGTCTGTTTTGGAGTATGCAATGGCAATCTTGACTCTCAGCCATAAGCAGATAGAAAGGATGGAAAGGATACAGAATGAAGCTATGCGCATTATTCTTGGATGTACAAGAGATACAGCATGCAGGGCGATGCGCTACCTTCTTGATTTTCCAACCATTGAAGAGAGAATACAAGTTTGCAGGGCACGCGCCTACCTCAGAATTAACGCAAACACACAACATCCACTGCATAGTGAAATTAGGAAGGTGAAGGGCAGCAGGTTAAAAAGAGGACGGTCGTGGATGGGTCAAGCCGAAGACATTCTTCAACAGGTGTGTTCACTTGAGGACTTAGAACCTGGCGAGGAGTGGGTGCAAGTGCCAACAGACTTCTGCACATCCTTTTCAGTTTGCATCCAACTAGATAGAAAATGCAGACAAGAAAATCCGGCTGCTGTTGAGGCTGAAGTACAAGCGTTGATTTTCGAGAATTCGCTAGACGGTGACGCGGTCATCTACACAGATGGGTCGGTCGTCCGACATGTGAGAAGCTCATGGGCCTTTACAGCTCGGGCCGGAGGGAGAATTGTGAAGGAGGACTCTGGTGCTTTCACTGAAACCACAAGTAGCCTGACTATGGAAGTCATGGCAGTAAGTAAAGCAATAACATGGCTCGAGACACAGACATTCACTAGGGCTTGTTTCCTTAGCGACTCAATGAACATGATCAAGAGGATAGAGGAGGGGTCGATCCGAAGAGAATGGTTGCTGCCTCTGAAGCGGTCTCGGCTGGCAAAGATTAGTTTCATCTTCGTGCCAGGGCATGCGGGAGTACAAGGAAATGAGCGGGCTGACAAGCTCGCAGGTGATGCTACTGTGGAGGGCGGACGCGCCATGGACCAGGCTGACATTCTGAATGCTCTACGAGAAGTGAGACTTTTGCGAGAACCAAGTGATGACTGTGAATCTACAACAATGGCCAGACTGCGAGAGCAGCAAATTAAAAGAGGGGTGGCCAAACAAGAACACTACGCAGGAAGCCAAAGAAGATTGATAAACCAACACAGAACTGGCGTCGTTAGCCGCTACACGCTGCGGGATTTGCTGAGGAGGGGATCCGAGCACTTATGGACTGAATGGTTCGATGTGCAACGAGGATGATCTGTCGACTAACTAACTAACTAACTAACATTCTAAGTTTCATTCTAATATTCCGCATCTGTCAAAGATATAGATGCCATACTATTCTGGTTCTCCTTTCTAATATGTGTTGGCCATGAGTACGGTTGTCCTGCCAGTAAATATCTTTCTAAGTTCCAGACAACTTCAAAGTGCTGCTTCTCTGGTGGAGCTCTGTGATCCGAATGTTTGTTGTTGTTGGCAATTCTCCTGACGTGTTCTCCGTTCTACGTCAGCCCATTCGATACTCCTAGACATTGGTTTCGCGATTTCGTCGCGAATTTACTTTTGCGTCATATTCTCTGTCCTGCTACTTGGCAGCATGCCCCCTCCCCCTTGAAATGGTGCAACCATTTTTGACCGTAGTCTTAATCCAACACAAACAACTCAACTGGCCTGATTTTGGGTGTGAATAGATAATGCTGCTCTTCCGGTGCTGGTGGTGACGCTGCTCCTAAGCTGTGGTAATGCCGTAGGTCGATAAATAGATTAGCGCTGTCGTGTAGATGTATCCCTCTGGCGTAAACAATAAGTGACAAATGGTAGAACTCCTGTATGTCCCGAGCCGCGTTAATAATATGTAGTTGACAACTTCATCTTGTATAACGGCCCGGTGTAATTGACGTGGCGAATGACATGTTATAACATAATGGCCTAGAGTTGGAATATGACGGCAGTTGGCTATCCAATGGCTGGTAACGGATCCAAAACAATAACAGTAGAGCTGACTCGGTGTAAATCTATAACAGCAACGTATCCAAAGCGGCGTACTGGCAAACTTTAAAATTCCATGCTTCTATAAATCGATCCCCCAACTTGCTGAGATGTATCCTGCATAACTTCAACAGAATAAGTTCAAATATAAAAGGTCCAGGGTTTCCAGACAATCCTTGGAGCAGCCATTAGAGATCACGACTCGCCAATCTTTCCTGTATCAGATATTTTTATGAATTTATTATTCCTTATATTATTATATATCCCCTATATGTTTAAACCTTCCACACACAACTTTGTTATCCTCTGCCTTTTTTATTACCTAGTATTCTTCGGAAAAACCACATCCCCACTTCCCCCAGTGTCGTCACCATTTCATTATTTATGCAGCAGCATTAGCATTAATACAGAAGAACATCGTACCGTTTCTCTTCCATTTAGACCATGTTGTATTAAGGTTTCACACAGTACTTATACCATCTTGTATTAAAGTTGTATACATTACTAAGACCATGTTGTATTAAGCTTGCATACAGTACTTAGACCATGTTGTATTAAGGTTGTATATATTACTGGTGCTGACGGTAATAGTGATCATGTACCACTATGTGGACAAATAAAAGTAAGATTAAAGAGAGGGGAAAAAAATTGTTAAGAACTTGAGACTTAATAAAGAGGTTCTGAAAGTAGATAAAGAAATTCAAGAACAATACAGAGTAACTGTGAAAAATAGGTACAATGCAATAGCTAAAATACAGAGTATAAATTAACAATGGGAAATGTTAAGGGACTCCATTCATCAAACTAGCAAAGAAATATTACCGGAGAGAAGCCAAAAAGCTAAGAAAAAATGGATGAATGAAGAAATCTTAAAACTGATGGACAAAAGAAAACAGAATAAAAATGACAAACATGAGTATGCTAAGATAAATAAAGAAATAAGAGATAAATGTGTGAAGGCAAAAGAAAGTTGGTTAAACGAGCAATGCAAAAAACAATTGAATTAACTTCCATTAAAGATCAAAAAAGTATGCACAGACAAATCAGTGAGCTCACGGGAAGAAAAATAAGAATAAATACAGGGTGTTTTAAATCAAAAACAGGAAAGATATTATTGGAGGAAGGTGCTATAATGAAGAGGTAGAATGAGTATATAAGAGAATTATATAATGGAGAAAGGGAAGAATTAACAGAAGAAAGTAACTTAGAAGACCCACCTATTCTAAAAGATGAAGTCGCTGACGCTATGAGACATATGAAGAAAAGGAAAACAGCTGAGCCAGATGAAATCACAGTAGAAGAATTAGAAGTTTTGGGAGAATTTGGGGTAGATATATTAACCCAAAAAAAAAAAATGCTGAATGATATTTACAACAGTGGATATTTACCGAGCGATATGCTAAAATCTGTATTTATAGCAATATCAAAGAGACCAGGGGCAATTGAATGTGAAGATTTTCGTACAATTAACCTCATAAATCATGTCACAAAGCTTCTACTCAGAATTATAATGAGAAGAACAAGAAAGAAAATAAAAATGGAAATTAGTGAAGAACAGTATGGTCTTATGGAAGTAAAGGGTACAAACAATGCAATATATATATTACGAACACTAATAGAAAGGTCAATAGAGAAACAGAGAGACAAATATTTATACTTCATAGATTATACTAAGGCATTTGATAAAGTAAAACATGATGAGCTGATTAACATGTTGGAAGATATCAACATTGATGGGAAAGATTTAAGAACAATAAAGAATATTTACTGGAACCAAGTAGCAGCAATTAAAATGGGAAATAAAGAGGGTAGTTACGAACAGATAAAGCTAGGAGTACGACAGGGGTGTGTCTTGTCACCCGATCTCTTCTCCCTATATAGCGAAGTAATAATGAGAGAGATCAAAGAGAAGCCAGGAATACTAATCGGAGGATATTCCATTGGCACCTTGCCGTCTTGACAGACGATAGTTTGTGCTTTAAAAAGGCATAATAACTTTTAACTATGGCGGTAGCGAGTGTGACTGATAAGGCCAATTTGCGCTGTAAATGTCCGTTCACAGTGGGTGCATCTGAACACGTGGTCATTTCCACCATCATGCACCATCTTACGTCTCAAACGCTTGGTGTGTGACTTTTCTGCAATAATTTTCTCCTTTGACTTTATTCCATTTCTGATATTTGCCCTCCATGCAACACGTTCAGCGGCGACTTGCTCCCAATGTGCATTATCAATGCCTGTATCAATCATGTCCCGCTTACACACATCTTTGTATCGTAGTAGAGGCCGACCCTGAGATCTCTTACCCATCTGTAATTCACCAAAAAAGATATCCTTTGGTATTCTACCATCATCCATCCTCCTAAGATGTCCTATCCATCTAAGTCTACGAAGACTGAGCATGGAATAAACTGTCACACAACCTGATCTTTCCAATACTTCAGTATTTGTGATTTTGTCTTGCCACTTAATACCAAGAATTCTTCGCAAACACCGCATATGAAAGCTGTTTAAATTGTTCTCTTGGTGTGAGTAAGTTGTCCAGGTTTCACTGCCATAGAGAAGAGTACTAAGGACACAGGCTTGATAGACAAGGACTTTTGTTTTGGCAGTAAGCTTCCTGTTCTCCCAGACTCTTTTTCTTAACCTGTTCATTGTTGTTGCTGCCTTACCAATCCGGATGTTGATTTCCTGATCTAGGGATAATTTGCTATTAACCACTGATCCTAGATATGTAAAATGGTCTACTATCTCTAGTTCAGCGTCGTCAATAAAGATTGATGGTACCCCATGTGCACCTTGTGACATAATCTGTGTCTTCTTTTTGCTAATTGTTAAACCAAATTCAGAACAAGCATTGGAGAATGCAGATAGTAGACATTGCAATTCTTCCTCAGAGTGGGTCGTAACTGCAGCATCATCTGCAAAAAGCAACTCTCTTATCAGTACCCTCCTAATTTTGGTCTTAGCCTTCAATCTCTGAGCATTGTAGAGGCCGCCATCTGAGCGTGAGTGAATGTATATACCACCATCCTGATCACGAAATGCATATTTCAGTAGAAGTGAAAAGTATATTCCAAAGAGGGTGGGAGCTAGTACACAACCTTGCTTAACTCCACTCTTGATTTCAAATTCTTCAGAAGTTGCACCATCAAACTTGATTATACCCTTCATGCCTGTGTGGAACGATTCCACAATGGACAGAAGAGTTGGTGGGCAGCCAATCTTCTTTAGTGCCTTGAACAGACCCTCACGACTGACCAAATCAAATGCCTTTGTGAGGTCGATGAAGGCAATAAACAGTGGTTGATGCTGTTCACGGCATTTTTCTTGCATTTGTCGCAATGAGAATATCATATCAGTGGTAGACCGGTTCTGTCGAAAGCCACACTGTGATTCGGGGTAGACTTGATCTCCTAGGACTTGAAGTCTGCGCAGAACAATTCTGGCAAATACTTTTCCAACAATACACAGAAGTGAGATACCCCTATAGTTGTTGCAGTCGCTCCGATCCCCCTTGTTCTTGTACAGTGTTATGATGCTTGAATCTTTGAAATCCTGTGGGACTTGTCCTTCACGCCAGCATAGCTCTATTAGCTGGTGGATCTGTATAGTGAGTGTGTCTTGCCCACTCCTGATAACCTCTATTGGAATCCCATCCTTACCTGGAGCCTTGCCAGATGCAAGTTCATTTATAGCACACTTAACTTCTGTTATGGTGGGAAGTGTGTCCAGGTGGTCAAGAGTTGGTAGAGCCTCTATGGCGTTGAGGGCATCATCCGCTAGTTTGGTCTCACTTGAGTAAAGCTCCAAATAGTGCTCTACCCATCTGTCCATCTGCCGTTTCTTGTCAGTGATGATTTCTCCAGTCAAGGTTTTCAATGGTGCACTTCTTTTGATCACTGGACCACAGGCTTTCTTTATTCCTTCATACATGCTTCTTATGTCCCCCTTATCACATGCGATTTGAATGGACTCACATAACTTGATCCAATAATCATTTGCACACTGCCTGGCAGCCTTTTGCACATCCTTCCTAGCTTGCCTTAGCTCACTCAGAGTGTTACGCGTTGGTCTTTCCTTGTTTCTTAATAGAGCTGTCTTCTTCTTATCAATCAGGGGCTGCAGAGTCTCGCTGTTGGCCGCAAACCAGTCCTGCCTCTTATGATCCACAGTGCCGTAAACCCCTACGGCAGTTTTATAAAGAGTTTCCTTAATTTGACCCCACTTTTCATTTACTGTACAAGTTTCTGGTGTATCAGTGAAAGCGTCTTCAAGTTGCTGTTGAAACTGAAAGCACTTTTCAGGATCATGAGTGTTAATAATATTAATCCTGGGGCTAGATTTGTGTTTAGCTGTGTAGATTCTCTTTGGTCTCAGTCTAACCCTTGCAACAACCAAAGAATGATCCGTATCACAGTCAGCACTGTGGTAACTACGAGTCAATAATATATGGTTCAGATGTTGTCTCCGTGTGATGATGAAGTCCAGCTGGTGCCAATGGCCGGATCTTGGATGTTTCCATGTGACCTTAAGCATCTCTTTTGTTTTAAAAAAAGAGTTTGTAATACATAGGTCATTACTAGTGCAATGCTCCAGCAGCCTTTGCCCATTTTCATTCATGCGACCGATGTTGTATTTTCCAAGGCACACTGGCCATGAACTCGAGTCCTTGCCCACACGAGCATTGAAATCACCGAGCATATAAATGTAGTCAGATTTTGGAACTGCCTTGATTACGGAGTCTAACTCCTCATAGAACAAGTCCTTCACATCATCAGAGGAATCGAGTGTCGGTGCATATGCAGTAATAATGGTGGCAAACCCACAAGAGGTTGCCAAGCGCAGGGACAATAGTCTTTCATTTCCTCCTGCTGGAATTTCAATCATTCCCAGTAGCGAATTCTTCACTGCAAAGCCCACACCGTGTTGCCTTTTTTTCTGCCTGCCCTCTACCCTTCCAGAAAAAGGTGTAGTTGTTTTCCCTGAGTGACCCTTCCTCAGCGAGGCGAGTCTCCTGCAGGCCAGCAATATCAATGTTAAGACGATTGAGTTCAGCATCAATCACAGCCGTTTTTCTCACATCGTCAATATTGGTCAAGTCAGTGGAAAATCCTGGACACATGGTTCTCACGTTCCAGGTTGCAAGCCGTAGCTTGAGGTTTCTATTTTTATTTTTGTTTGTACCTGGTGCATTGGTTTTACAGCCTGCGATTCAGATTTTTGTCCTAGCCCCAAGCACCCATTGAAGCAGGCAGGCTGTGGCGGATCAGCACCCAATTGGCTGGGGGCTGCCCAGCTTGAGGCGGGCGGTAGCTGATCAGTGACACCTATAGGTGTCTCCCGCCGTCAGAGGCAACGCGTGGCGCCCCATGTCTACGCCAACTGACAAGGACTTATAACCCGTAACAGTTGCCTCTCGCTTTGATTCCGAGACCAGTTAAGACCAGGGATGGAGTTATTGCCTCTCCATAGCACAAAGCCTGGGCTAAAATATAGAGATCATGTGTTGCCCATGCAGCATGATCCCTCTCTCGGCCTGCCTAGTTCACTCCAGAGGAAAGGTAACACCCCTACATCTGGAACAAGACAAGCTGCAGAAGCTGCCGGATCAGCAAAGCAATGCTCTAACTGTCCGCCTGTCGGAGCTTCGATCCTAGACCAGTCGCCAACCAAGGCTTAGGGCCTGGTCTGCCCTGCCATGACAATTTTGTCTTTAGCTTGCATTTCCTCGCACCAGAGTAAGGCTTGTACCCTCCCAATTGCGCTCTTCCGCCCGAAGCCGTTGGCACAATGTGGGGTGTCAGGTTTGGTAAGCGCCGCCCAACGTTCGGCGCTAACAGAAACCAGGTAGTACCGTCTACTGTTATACGGTAGCTCAGTCATATCTGACTAAGACCTGACTAGTAATCGGAGGATATAATATAAACAATATAGGCTATGCAGATGACACAATATTGGTGGTGGATAATGCAACAGACCTACAACAATTATTGAACATTGTAGTATCAGAGAGTGCACACAAAGGACTCTCCTTGAATATCAAGAAAACAGTAACAATGGTAATATCAAAGAAAATGGGGACACCAAAATGTGACATAGAAATAGAAGGGGAAATTCTCAACCAAGTGGATAATTTTAAATACCTAGGGGCATTTATAACATCAGATGGAAGATGTGCAACAGAGATTAGGAGCAGAATAGGGCAGGCAAAAGCCGCATTTCAGAAAATGAAGAGTATCTTGTGCAATAAGTCGCTATCAATGAATGTTAGAAAGAGAGTGCTAAAATGCTATATAGAACCAGTTTGGCTGCATGGCAGCGAATCTTGGAATGTAAACGAACAAATTAGGAAGAACTTGGAAGCAATAGAGATGTGGTTTTTTAATACGAATGTTGCGAATTCCTTGGACTGCTAGAGTAACTAACAACGATTAACTGAAAGATGCTAATGAAACTAGAACACTATATACAACAATAAGAAAGAGACAAACAGCTTTCTTTGGTCATGTGATGAGAAGAGAGGCATTGGAGAACATCGTGACAACTGGAAATATCGAGGGGAAGAGAGGCAGAGGTAGACCAAGAGAAATGATTCTGGATGGATTGAGACGGTGGCATGGAGGAATATCATCAGCAGAGTTGATCCAGAACACCAGAGACCGAGATCTGTGGAGAGCCATGAACGCCTACGCCAGCCGGCACGGCACTTGATGATGATGATATTACATAGACCATGTTGTATTAATATAGTAGTAGTAGTAGTAGTAGTAGTAGTAGTAGTAGTAGTAGTAGTAGTAGTAGTAGTAGTAGTAGTGGTGGTGGTGGTGGTGATGGTAATAGTAGTAGTAGTAGTAGTAGTAGTAGTAGTAGTAGTAGTAGTAGTAGTAGTAGTAGTAGTAGTAGTAGTAGTAGTAGTAGTAGTAGTAGTAGTCGTAGTAGTAGTAGTAGTAGTAGTAGTAGTGGTGGTGGTGGTGGTGGTGGTAGTAGTAGTAGAGGAAGATGAGGAGGACCAGGTAGTGGTGGATAAGGAAGTTAGATCTGCAATAGCCGTCCCTGGGCTTATAATGATCACCTGTTCGCCTCTAAGTAATGTGAAGAGTGTTTCTGATGCGTCCGTTTGTACACAGCGCCGTGTGATCCCCAGAATGTGTACCAATCACGGCATCCTAAGCGTGCTACTATTTCCCGAAAACGCGGTTTTTGTTTCATTGTGTTTGTGATGCATACATACACCCGAAGGCCTGAAGTTCAACAGTGAAAGTGTGAAACACATTCGCAACGCTGATTTATTGTTGTATGCAAAGAATGAGCATAAACAGTCGAGGGACGTCTGCTCACACATTGCAGGGGTTTGCACAGGAGACTGAATGTGTGAATGCGATTGTGAGGTTTCAGTCATAAGAAAAGACGCTTGTATACTGTGTATATGTGTGGATTGAATCACTTCTGTAATGTGTACTTTATGTTGTTTTATCTTATCTTCCCCTTCTTCTTTGTTCCTCTTCCGAAAAAAAAAGTGTGTCACACAAAGTTATGCAACTCTAGCTCAATATGTCCGACTCCGGCATGCATTTGTGAAATGATTGCTTCCTGTGGGCAGATTTCATCCAAAGTAACGGGCTCTAATCTATACGTGGTTTATGTTATGTGCTACAAAGTTACAGCACAGCGCGCATTCCCATACATGCTCAGTCCTCCGGTTGAGCAGTCATCCCAAAGTTCTTCTGCGCAGTGTTCCCATGAGGAGTTTGTTACATCTCTTGCCTTGATCTCTAAGGCAGCGTTAGTGTGCTTGACCAGGCTTCACTCCCAATTCGTGTAGTCGGGCAAGCCTCGGAGTCTCGTCAGTATCTGCGAGTCGGATCTGTGTATTGTGAAAGCTGGATAGTGGGTTGTGAAGTGAAGTGGTGAAGATACTGGAAATAGTGGAGATGTCGTTTTCGAGAAGAATCTAGAGAACATCGTGGACAGAGTTTTAAAGAGGTTTAACAGGCAAGATGGTCAACTTCATTGGGCCTGGTTTTATCCCATATGGCTCGGTCTCTTTCCTCAGAGCGGCCTGCCGAAAGAGTCGCAGAAAGCACGAACTCCACAGCTTCAGCGACGACGCCCTGGAGTCTCCGAGAAAATTGCACTCGTGAAACGAACGACGTAGCCAGAATTCGACCCCACAACCTTCGGAACGCCAGGCAATCGGGGTAACCACTTGACAGAGAACCACACAAAGGCTGAAGTAGTGAGATACGTCAGGCAGAGAGGTAAACAAAGGCTGAAGTAGTGAGATATGTGGGGCAGAGAAGCAAACAAAGGCTAAAGTAGTGAGATATGTCGGGCAGAGAAGAAAACAAAGGCTGAAGTAGTGAGATATGTCGGGCAGAGAAGCCAACAAAGGCTGAAATAGTGAGATATGTCGGGCAGAAAGGTAAACCAAGGCTGAAGTAGTGAGATACGCCTGGCAGAGAAGTAAACAAAGGCTAAAATAGTGAGATATATCGGGCAGAGAAGCAAACAAAGGCTGAAGTAGTGAGATATGTCGGGCAGAGAAGCAAACAAAGGCTGAAGTAGTGAGATATGTCGGGCAGAAAGGTAAACCAAGGCTGAAGTAGTGAGATATATCGGGCAGAGAAGCAAACAAAGGCTGAAGTTGTGAGATATGTCGTGTAGAGTGGAAAACAAAGGCTGAAGTTGTGAGATATGTCGGGCAGAGAAGCAAACAAAGGCTGAAGTAGTGAGATATGTCGGGCAGAGAAGCAAACAAAGGCTGAAGTAGTGAGATATGTCGGGCAGAGAAGCAAACAAAGGCTGAAATAGTGAGATATGTCGGGCAGAAAGGTAAACCAAGGCTGAAGTAGTGAGATATATCGGGCAGAGAAGCAAACAAAGGCTGAAGTAGTGAGATATGTCGGGCAGAGAAGCAAACAAAGGCTGAAGTAGTGAGATATATCGGGCAGAGAAGCAAACAAAGGCTGAAGTAGTGAGATATGTCGGGCAGAAAGGTAAACCAAGGCTGAAGTAGTGAGATATGTCGGGCAGAAAGGTAAACCAAGGCTGAAGTAGTGAGATATGTCGGGCAGAAAGGTAAACCAAGGCTGAAGTAGTGAGATATATCGGGCAGAGAAGCAAAGAAAGGCTGAAGTAGTGAGATATGCCCGGCTAGCGGGATAGGGGTATCCCCTATCAAAGGAAATCTAAGACGCCTCCTTTCCTCCGTTAGTCTACGTGACACCCTTGGGCAAGGTGGAGTACCCGTTTAGCCCCCCGATCAGGGTTACGTGAAGCCATGGAAGCAGGTGGTGGATGGAGTGTGAGAGCAGCCGACATATTGTTGTTGGTTATGGTCATGCACTCTGCGGCGATAGGCAGATAATCTCATCAGTGGAGACAATGGCTATGGCCACCGACTAGTACAGTCATTGCCCAGAAGGAAAGCAATGGCAAACTACTTTCTGAATAACTTGCCAAGAAACCATAACAACCATGAAAGAAAACATAATAAGAAAGAGATCTGGTGGCGAGACCCCCGGGACAGGCAGATCAGATAACACTGGGAAAGAGTGTGACACAGGGACCAGTACTAGTAATCGTGATGACGGAGTTAATCCTGACTGTGTTACCAATGAAATCCCCTGTGTCATACTAAGAAACAGAGTGAGAATAGTAACGTGGAATGTGAGAAGTCTGTATGAGGGGAAGCTTAAAGTAGTATGTGATGAGATTGAGAGGATAAATATTCAAATTTTAGGAATTAGTGAACATCGCTGGAGAGGCATGGGACATTTTACAACTGAAAATGGAAATCTTTTCATTTATTCTGGTAGAGACGTCGGAGGCCAGAGTGGAGTGGCATTTTGTTTAAATAAAACAACTTCAAAAGCTTAAATGGGATATAACCCAGTTAGTGATAGAATCCTCACTATTAGACTTAAAGGTCGTACAAAAAAAACACAACTGTCATACAGATATATGCACCTACTTCAACAGCAGAGGAGGACGAAATTGAAGATTTTTACAACACATTGCAAGACACTTTGAAAAAGATTGGTCATAATGATATAGCAATAATAATGGGAGTTTTAATGCAAAAATAGATACAGAAAGAGCTGAAAATGAGAGACACGTTTTAGGAAACTTTGAATTGGGAACTAGAAATGTTGCTGGTGACAAATTAATTGAATTTTGTACAGAAAATTAGTTAATGATAGCGAACACACTTTTTAAACAACACACAAGAAGACTCTTCACATGGAAGTCCCCGGACAGTATTACCAAAAATCAGATAGATTATATTTTAATACAAAAAAGATGGAGATCAAGCATAACATCTGCAAAGACCCTACGAAGTGCAGACTGTGATACAGATCATCAGTTATTAGAAGCAGATCTGAAATATTAAAACTCAAAAAGCTTACCCGAGGACCAAGGCCATTTCGTTTTGATCTCATAAAAATACAGATGCATACAACGTAGAAGTTAGGAGTCGTTTTGGGGTCTTGATGTCTGTACAAGAGGAAATGACATCTGATGAACTGGCAGTACAAGCTAGAGATATCTTGATAAATACTGCCAAAGATTTAATTCCGGCCAAGAAAAAGCAACTTAAGCCATGGATTACATCAGACACGTTAGAATTAATAAAACAACGAAGGGAACTGAAAAGGAAAGGATGTGAATCTGATAACAGCAGCATGAAGTATACATCTTTAACTCGAGAAATAAGAAAGAACACAAGAATGGACAAATATCAATATATACAAGATAGCTGTACCAGAATAGAGCAATATCATAAGACTGGAAGAGATTACGAAATGTTCAAAGAAAGGAAGTTATTGACAAGAAATGTTCAACCTCAATTGAATGTTATCTGTGACAAGATGGGAAATACCTTAACAGAATCTAGATAAATTCTAGAAAGATGGCAGGAGTACTGCAGTGGAATGTATGATAAGAGTGACAGTGAGGATATGAATGAGATACATGAGCCAATGACAGCAGAGACAGAACCTGAACCCTCATTAGATGAAATTGCTTGGGCTATAAAGAACCTGAAGAATGGTAAATCACCTGCATGTGATGAGATACCAGCTGAACTAATTAAAGCAGGAGGAGAAGAAAGCATACAAATCTATCACCCTTTATGTACAAAGATATGAAATTATGGCATATGGCCAAAAGATTGGAAGAGAACTATCTTCATTCCAATACCAAAAAATGGCAACCTGAAATTATGCACCAACTATAGAACTGTTGCCCTGATCAGTCATGCAAGTAAAATTCTACTAAAAATCATAATGGGAAGACTTCGTAAGAAAATGAAAGAAGAAATTAACATGGCTCAAGCTGGATTTAGACGAGGAAGAGGAACAAGAGATCACATTCTCAACATGCGTTTAATAATAGAGACGTGCAGAAAATTTAATGTAAACCTATTCTCATGTTTTGTGGATTATCCAAAGGCATTTGACTGTGTACAACATCAGAAACTTGAGAAATCATGAGGAATATGGGCTTTCCATCACATGTAATACAACTCATAAGAATGCTCTATCTAGACCAACAGGCAGCGGTTAGAATAGATGGCGAGACATCAGATTGGTTTGACATCAAGCAAGGAGTCCATCAGGGATGTGTGCTGTCCCCCGATTTGTTTAATTTGTACGCCGAAAATATAATGAAAAATGTAAGATATGATATAAGCAGGGAACTATATGATGCCCTAAAAATCGGTGGTCATGACATACCGGAGATTCGGTATGCTGATGATACAGTATTGCTATTCACAACACATAAAGGTATAGGAAACCTAATAGCCGCATCCCAGTTTAATAGTGAAAATCACAACTTATATCGTAACATAGCAAAAACAAAGAAAATGCATACAGATAAAACTACTATGAAGAAAGAAATATATGTTAATGAGGAAAAATTGGAGGTGGTGGAAAGTTTTGAATATCTTGGGTCATTGATTACCAACAGCGGTGACACGATGAAAGAAATTAAACGAAAACTATCAATTGCTCTCCAAAGACTAAAACAATTGAATATATTATGGAGTGGGACAGACAGAACTACAAATAATTAGATTTTTAAGAGCATGCATCTTTCCCATTGCGGATCCACCTGTGAGACCTGCACACTTACTAAACAAGCTGAACAGCGCATAAATACCTTTGAATATAAATGTTACACACGAGTTCTAAGAATATCTTGGGTAAAAAAAAAAAAAAAAAGAACAAAGGCATCCATACTTCAAGAGCTGTATAGTGAAGAAGATTGGCTATTAAAGACGATAAAACAAAGAAAATTGAAATATTTTGGTCACTTGAAACGTCACGAGAGTTTGGAGAGAACAATAATGGAGGGGTATATTCCTGAGAAGAGAGGAAGTGGAAGGCCAAAGAGAAGATGGGTGAAGGATGTGGCGGATGATCTTCAGATGGGTGTATCGGATGCGGGACATCTTGCTTATGATCGAGAGGTTTTCCGGAAGATTGTTATGGGTGCCAGGTTCTGCAAAGGACATGCTACTGAATGAATGAAAGAATGAGTGAGCTATGTCGGGCAGAGAGGTAAACAAAGGCTGAAGTAGTGAGATCTGTCGGG
The DNA here is from genome assembly GCA_963921405.1 of Cepaea hortensis. Classification (NCBI taxonomy): domain Eukaryota; kingdom Metazoa; phylum Mollusca; class Gastropoda; order Stylommatophora; family Helicidae; genus Cepaea; species Cepaea hortensis. Next base: position 15,658,604 of record OY992876.1, read on the forward strand.
CAGAGAGGTAAACAAAGGCCGAAGTAGTGAGATCTGTCGGGCAGAGAGGTAAACAAAGGCTGAAGTAGTGAGATCTGTCGGGCAGAGAAGCAAACAAAGGCTGAAGTAGTGTGATATGTCGGGCAGAGAAGCAAACAAAGGCTGAAGTAGTGAGATATGTCGGTCAGAGAAGCAAACAAAGGCTGAAGTAGTGAGATATGTCGGTCAGAGAAGCAAACAAAGGCTGAAGTAGTGAGATATGTCGGGCACAGAGGTAAATAATGGCTGAAGTAGTGAGATCTGTAGGTATTTCAAGATTACCCATCAAAACCAAAAAGCAAACACAATTGACATAAATGGGACATACCAACGAAAGTGGTGGATTTGAGAATGTGGGGAAATGCTGAGCAATTAAAATATATACCACCCACACACAATCTATCGCAAGTACATACAACCCACGCACAATCTATCACAAGTTCATACCACCCACACACAATATATCACAAGTACATACCCCCCATACAAAATATATCACAAATACATAACATTCACACACAATATATCACAAGTACATGCCAACCACACGATTTCCCATATGTGCAAATTTTTATATGCACGTTTTCACACGTCAATATCATAAATACCCTCTTTCTACATATGCAAACTCTAATACATAGAGGCAGTCACACACGTGTACACATATAGGTCGATCACACACATTCACACACATATTGAGAAATCAATACAAAGGCTTACGAATGCAGACAAATAAACCTAACCTTCACATATGCACACGTCTCACACATATTCACACATTGCGCACACTGTCTCTCACACACAGAACAATCACACATATTATAACACACACACACATACACACACCATTAACACACACCATTCGCACATGCAATCTCACACACACACACACACATACCTCACTCACACATACTATCACACACATTCACCATTAACACACATAACTCAATCACACATACTGTCACACACTCACCATTAACACACACAACTCAATCACACATACTATCACACACACTCACCATTAACACACACACACAACTCAATCACACATACTATCACATACAAACACACACTAATCACACATATCATCACACACACGCACACCACCAACACATACTATCACACGCACACACCCAAAGCACACATACTATCACACACACACACACACTAACCATGATAAATCACACACACACACACACTCACACACTCACACACTCACTCACACACACACTCACACACTCACACACACACAAACACACACACACATACC